>JAYESA010000013.1:146615778-146848278 GCA_036927795.1 Iris macrosiphon | reverse complement strand
CTGACTCATTGGATATTATTTTAGTCTTATGAGTTATAATTATGACTCTTCTATTCTTTTATCATATTTGTGCTTATTCCATCTATAGATCTGTGATTGAATATATTCATATTATTTGTGGCATATTTATATTGATAGATAGTTTACCCAAACAGCATTCTATCGTCGATACTGCGGCGTAGGCTAGGCGTTGTTCACTACTTGCATCCCTATATCGGGTGTGGGTCGTAACACGTTTTTAGTGGTGGCCTATGCAGGTCTTCGAGGTCGCAATTAGTGCTATTCGTAGTGGTGCTCTGAATTGAGTGCTATTACGTGCATGTTTCAGGATATAGTCTATAGGCTGAGAATACTCAATTACATCTAGGAAAAACTCTATTGATTCAATTCAACTGTTCTTCCTTGATATTGATATTTGATCTTTAACTATCCTTCTTTGAATGCCTTATATCATGTGCCATATTGATTCTTTCATTTTGCTTTCCTCAGGATGCTGCCTAAGACTAGATCACAACAGGGGAGAGCAGCTTCTGAGAGATCTGCGACTTCCCGAGGGCCTGCACCAGTCACTTCTCCGGTGATTGGCATATCAGCTGCGTTCAGGGGTCCACCTCCAACTCAGAGGACTGTTTCGGCTATATCTGAGGGACTTCCACCTCCACCTTCCGTATCGACATATGCGACTTAGATGTTCACACTGTTTCGCGAGATATTAGAGGCACAGAGGGCTCAATCCGAGGCACACCAGAGGCAGACCGACATGCTGCGGCAGGGCATTGCGAGTGCTCATCAGCTTGCTCTTGCGTAGTAGAGAGAGAAGTTCTGATCCAGTAGCAGGTTGCTCCGTAGTTGAATGAATATTGAAATTCAAGGGTCCAATAGAAATTTTCTTACCAAGCAGAACGTTACCTTAATAATTAGCTATTTTAGCAACTTGCACTGATCACAATTTGCTATACAAATACACAAAAATTAATACAAGTCAGTAATTACACAATTTTATAAACACTTCTAGATAACAAGACTAACACTTCTCACTAGTAACCATAACACAAGAAAATGAGTCAAAATAATTTACACTTGTATTATATTTGTAAAATTTTGGTCATTCAAAATATTTAAGTACTAATCTATTCTATTTTAGAATAATTTACTATCAACAAACATATAGATATATGCAAGATCCCAGGATTATTGATAAATCCTGGAAGTTCTACAACTCTATTTATTTTAACAAACAAATCCATAATTATATATTTTACTTACAACACTAGAACTCAGTGTCTTTGCTGAATTTTATTAGAATGGGTTCAAAATAGTCAAATTCGACTTCGGGTTATATATATCAGTATGTTTATAAGATGTAGGAATCTGACCTATATTGCTTTAGTCTTTCTAATATCTAAAATAAGCATAAGGATATTACAACTGTTGAATTTTATATCCACTTAATTTAAAATGTCATATTTAACTAGATTAAACCAATACGGTCCCAAAATTTAAGATATGAATTATGATATGCTATGTCCAAGGTTTTCTAATTTTACAAGGTTTATCATGACATTCCAACATTTATATAATACTAAATTTTGAGTAATTAACTCAAAATAAGACAAAAAGGAATTATTTGGGTTCCGACTATAGTATAAACTACTAATGATACCAAGTACTAAATGATTAAGTAAAATCATATAGTATAACTCTCATCATATAGTATAACATAAAAAAATTGTTTAAAAGAAAATAGATTTTATTTAGAGTATGTGTATATAAAAATTTCTTTTGTATAAATACTTGTGATAATACTCATAATAGACATCATGTTAAAATAAAATACTCTTGAAAACAAAATCTGTCAAAAATGTATAATATATTACAATATGCATCTCTAATATTATATAGATACCAGGTTATTCGATACCAGATTCTATAATTCGGAAGTCAGCTATGACATAATCCTTATGGTTCTGTCGGCTGTTGTTGCTGGTGATATTCTGGTATCGAGGTCTTGGGCACTGCTCGTCGTCCGGATGATAGTCATGGCAAAAAGTAATAATATGATCGGATGCTCCACATAGAAGACAGATGATTAGCCCTTCGGCATGTTACACTGGTGTGTCTTGCTTTCCCGCAGAAGGAACATACGCCTAGAGCCTCCGGGCACTAATATGAATGACTGTAAGTTGATACTGGTGAGGGATGATGAAATGAAGAACCTAACGGGGGTGCACGATTCCTCTTACGACCCTCAGTTGTTGATGTGGCCCCCCTAACTATATACTCATGTCATTGTGATGCTTCTACGATAAACCGGGTTGGACAGGCCGACTTACTGAACGACTGGTATTGTCATTCTTCAATCCCTACTCCATCTGGACGCAAGTCTTTGGTTTGGAATTTTCCTGACAAACTATGCTTGCTGAGTTCTAACAATATCTGAAGACTCTGTTGGATGGTACGATAGTGCTTTAGCTCATACTCCTAGTAAAGTTGGAACACTTGTTGCTGAAGCTGATATTGTTGTTCTTGTTGTATCACCATCATGGTCCTGATCATCTGTAGCATAATCTACGAGCTTAACTGCTTCGGTTATGCTAAGAAAACTAGTAGAACTGGCTGGCCTGGTATGACTGGCGAAGCTGATTGATGCTGAGATGTTGTTGGCTCTTAATTGTGACTCGGCAACGAAGTCTGGTTCTGGCCTACTACTAGAACTGTTGGAACTACTAGAGCGATAAAACCCTCAGAAGGAGGAGCAGGTGGGGTGTCCTTGAAGGATAACGACACAAGGCAAACAATAAGGGACGAAAATAGAACAATCACGTCAAGTAAGTTTTTAATTCAACGAAAATAACAAGGTACAGGTTCAAGTGGAGTTCAATCGAAGATAAGTAAATGATTGAGATTCTAACAAGATGAGTCCCCCCACAAGTCTGAAAAATAGACCTGCATGGGCCACCACTAAGCCCTTGTCACGCTCCGTTCCCAGAATACTGGATAAATATAAGGACTGACATGGCCAACCACACCTTACAGAATACCGAAGTAAGCCGCAATGTGCTAAGGTTGTCTAGAAGACAAATGGGTGGAATCTAGCATGCTATGACGTCAGTCCTAAGGTCGATAATTTCTAATATCTCAATCTATCAACAATAATTTCAAGAGTATATCATATATGAAAGTAAAGATGCGTCCCAAATTATATGTCACATATGATCATGAAGCTAGTGAATACAAAATGTTGCTCTAACAGAGTATAATATACATGATCAAATATACCAGCCATGGTCTAATATATATATCATGTTGACCGAAGTTAGAGGAGTAATCTCAGAACAAAAGGGCTAATACTGGCCTTTGTTAAACACCACAGAATAATATAACACTACGAGGGGTGGAAGAAGGAAACCCTCACGCAAGTTTTGACTGCAGTCCTACGAGTGCGAGCCATCTTGCTGGAAGTACGGTAGATCCTGTGTCTCCTCAGGGTAATCAAGCCAAACAAAACCAGTGGGGTCAGAACCCCAAGCAACAAGTACCACAAAGGATCTCAAGGTGTTAACCAAAACCACAATCAATAGAAATAAGAGACAAACAAATAACTAAATAAATACGGGTCAAGCTTTGTACGGTACCAATGTACTTGTCTCGATAAAATAACTATAAGGACTGGTGCACTAATAATAAACTAACTATAAAGAAAGATAAGGCGGCGAGCGGCAAGAGGACATATAAACTACTCTGGATCAGGACCACAATCCTTAAACCAAACAAGGACCGATGTTGCAAACCTTCACCCGAGCAGAACTTTGTACTCTAACCACGTGCCAAAAGAAAAGAAAATATAACAGGGCAAGCTAGATGAATAGACAAACATTCATATCACGGCCAAACATACCTACGGCTTGCTATAATTAACTAACTAGGATTATCACAAACCTAGTAACTAATAAATGCATGTTTTGAAGAATATCGCTACCACCGGCACTACAGTCAACTCAGATGGCCAAGGGTACGCTAGTCTACTACTTATAGTGCACATCATAAACAATGATGCATAAAGAACTAAAACAGATAACCGATAACATAACACAACATAATGTAGGCATAAACTAGTTTTTGAAAATATAAAATATTTTTTTAAATAAGATTGGTTTTGAAAATATGAAGAGATTTTTTAAATAAAACTAGTTTTTATAAACATAAACTGGTTTTGTAAACATAACTCATATGTAAATTGTCTTGTAACAGAAACTGAAACTGAAACATAACTGAAAATATATTGGAATGCATATACTGAAATACATAATGTTATGAACGGTGGCTCAATAACAACAACTTGTAGTGCTGCAGTACATCACAGATCTTCTAACCACATTATGCAATAAATCATATGACTACCATGGTACATCACAAAGTCATGTATGTATCGTGGCATGCGTAAACTTGGTAGGTTGGGGCCCTTGCCTAATAGGGTTGGTCCATGCCTCATGGGGCCCTTGGAGATCGGGGTAGCCGGTAGCACAATATTCTTTCCTCCCAATGATCTAGTCAAATTTTATCTCGTTTAATCATTATTTCAAGTTCTTGAGTCGTTGACATTCGAGAACTTCCTAGAATGACGAGTTACGAGTACGAGCTATTCACGGGTTATCACTGGCGAACTTATCGTATCCGCGACACATAATACATTGGACAATACTCACACTCGATTGTTCAATGCCAAATGCAATAGGTTTATCGTACACAATAATTTTTACGGTATCTTGAGGGTCAGAACATATGTTAATTTGTAAGAGCACAACATCCAACTATATAATACACAAAGAAATATCCCAAGCAAAAATGGAAGGAACGCATGATAAAACCTGGCGCACAAACTCAAAGAAACAAGGTTGGCGCATAAACTCACAGAAATAATCTACAAGCTACAAAGGGGTGGTGCATTTTGTCAAGTTAACCAATACGGCACACTTGACAAAAGTGCGCGGGTAAGAATAAGGCATGCTTTCAAAGAAAGTGAACGAACAAGCTAGCTAAAAGACAAAATACACAACCTGAGGTCAAAGCTCGATAATCGAGAAACTCGTCAGTCGAGGAGCACACAAATCAATTACACAAAAATCGAAAAACCAACCAAACCTTCGTCCCTAAGGAAACGAAGAGGGAAGAAAGTACGCGAGCAGACCAAACGTAAGAAAAGTGTGCCGGTTGACAAAAAATAGGAAAAGTGCGCCAGATTGCCAAAAGCGAAGAAAGTTTGCGGACTGACTGTGGCACACTTTCTCTTGGCTTCCCAGAGAGAACTTTGATTGAATACGCACCAAAGTGCGCCAATATAGTTTTCTCTCGAAAGTGCACCACTGACTCAAAGAGTGTGACTAATGCACTTTTGCTAGGAGACTAAGTATAGTATGATTAGTACGCACGAAGAGTTGGAACAGTACACCAATGCGCCCAAAGTGAAACATGCGTATTTCTATGCCAAAGGGGTTCTCTTGTATACTCTTCACAAAGCACTGTTCTTTTTCTCAAGTCAGCTATTTTGGTATATGTATTGTATCAAGTTTCAGCATTGAACTTAGCTGGACCAAAATCAAGCACGACCAAAAGCAAAGTTACATAAAATATGGTGCTCTATACTATGAGCTAATTAGTTTTGTAAAAAAAAAAAAATTGGGAGATCAAACCCCAGGAAAACAAAAGTGAACCCATAAAAATTCAAATCTTGAAACTCAGATCTACTCCAAATCATCCATCAAAATCCAAAACTCCAAGAACTAAATTAGATAAGAACATCAAGGCGAACATTTTCTATCAAACATATTTTAAATTTACACAATATAAATAAAAATTTAAAATTCATGGCTTTATCATTTGAGCAAGATGTACTTACCTGGAGTGGCTTCTTAGTCTCTACCTCTCACGGTCTAAGTGGTTATAACCTCTTCTAGGGTTAGGGTTAGGGTTCGGTCTAGGGAGAGAGGAAGAAGAAAGAAAATGAAGCAAAAATAGTAAAATAAAGAATGAAAGAGAGGTGGATGGTTTAGCCACTGGGTTCAACTAGATGAACCAAACCAGATTTTTAATCTACATACTGGTCCTAAACCGGGTCTATGCTAATGCCAATGGATATTCTACTGGTCTCGGATAGTCTCTCCAAACAACAGGAAAAATATAAATGACATGAACCATCATGCAAATACAGCAGAAATACAATATCAGAGAATAAATTTAAATATCAAAAATTTAAGAAATACCGAATCTGAAAACGGGTGTGATACCCCCCTCTACCAACAATATTTCACTCCAATCTCATTCATTTCTCCATTTAATTTCCTTCATACTTTACACTCAACCCTCCGCTCTCCACTCTATCAACCAACAGAAAGAGAAAGAAGCAGAGAGCAAGAAAGAAAACGAAAATAGAAGAGTGAAGAGAAGAAATCAGAAGAGAAATAAAACAACATCGAGGAGAGAAGAGAAGAAAGAAAGCAGCACAGAGGAGGATAGACTATGTATCGATATTTTTTTTAACTTTGTTATATCGCCAACACTTATGGCGATTTACTATTTTTTTTATAAAATTTAATTTATATCCCATCATATGGGTGATCAAAATGATGGTCGTGTACTAGGTGGAACTATTAATGATGTAGTTATCCAGCAACATGAGTCCCATATATCATGATTGATATATTCTGGAAAGGTATATTTTGTTAAAGTTCAATTAATGATATTAGTTAGTGATGAATGTATCAATAATACAATAATAATATATACAAATTTGTATGTAGCTATATGATTATACTGATGAACAACGTTTGAGGGAGCATGGTGATTGGCAATATGGATGGGAGTTGACTAGTGCCCAATATGCCTTGATTCAGTCCTTTGGATTTCAATATATTGACTTAATCCGAATTAAGCAACATGATAGAGACTTGATATTGAGTCGCATTGAGCGTTGGTGGCTCCAACGTAAAATATTCCAGCTACCCATCGAAGAAATGACGATTACTTTAGCGGATGTTGTACATATTTTAGGATTACCCATTATAGGTGACTCTATATATTTAGATAGGGAGTTAAAGGCTTTTGAGCTGATTAGGGCAAATCTTGGTGTGGATCCACCAATGATCGTAGGAAAGGAGACTCGCGTCAAGTTTACTTGGATCCGATCCAACTTTATGTATATTTATCGCATTTGGGGATGCAATAGTATATGTCGATGACCAACGAGTAAGTGTTTTTGGCACTAGTTCATGTCTTAAGACTATTTAGTTTAGCTGATACAATTTTATAATATTATTTTTAGATCATGTGTTGCACCAGGGTATACTTACTATTATTTTGTGGTGGTTTATATTTCTTGATGCTTCAAAAATAAGATCGGTCTACTCCTTATGCCATTTCTAGAGGATTTATGTACAACTACAAAACATGCATGGGGTACGCTACATTAGCTTATTTATATGACCAGATGACGAGTTTTGTGAATTGTCCGACAAACAAGATTTCCAGTAATATATGTGGGTGCGTTACGTTGTTATAGGTATGCATATATTTTTGTTCATTTATTTTATTAATTAGTTTTCACTAATTTATGTGTATTTTTTGTAGATTTGGTCCTACGAGCATTTCAGTATCGATAGGCCTCTGATTTGTCATAATCCTACCGATGAAGAGCGGGTCTTCCCGTCAGCTTGTCGGTGGATGACCGAGAATGTAGATGTGGCGCATTATTCATAAAAAGCTGTCTTGTTTACCAGCATCTTTTTGACACAATAATCCACACAAAAGTAACTTTAGTAAAAATTTATATAGTTAATTTAGTAAATATTTATGTAGTTTATTCAATTTGGAACATATAATAGGTTTAATAGAAGCCCTACAGTGTTCCAAATAAGATATTGCACGCTACACGCCAACAGAGTCTACATAGATATTATTCATATACCATGGATCCATCATGTTTCATCCAGCTGACCGTGTTATGCGACAGTTCAGGATGAAGTAGATGATGCCCCTTGAGCCCTTATCTTACACTCGTGGTAGAGAAAATACAACGGTTAGAGTCCGGACTCTGCTTTCAGGTTGGGCTTCCAGATTCGAGACACATAGCATGGGACATCTATCTCAATGGGCAACATCGGTTGATGGTAGTAAGTTATTTAGTCATTATGTTGTGTTAGGCTTACAATTATGTGTTATCTAATGCTTATATTTTCTTTAATGATGCAGTGTATGGTAATGGCTACGACAGGTTGTGGTACGAAAGCCCTCGTATGCAAAATCCATATTACATATTGGAAGAGTATCATTTTCAGCATCGATCTTTGGAACATTATAGTTTGTGTCATAAGAGTGCACGTGTTCAAGATATGGTATGTATTCATCATAGTTTTATATCCTTAATGGTGTCATTGAGTATGATTATGATTTTAGGTCCCCATAATGGTGCAAGCATCCCAAGAAACAAATGTTGATCCACAAGATACTTTATGAGCTGTTGTAGAGTTTTTAGATATCCCCTTCATCTTCCACTAGTTCCATTAGATATGCCACCAGTTTATCCTGAAGCTATCATTCGCCAAAGACGGGCACACCCACTGTCACGACCCGTACCCGAATGGGTATGTCTATCCTATGCCACAACATCGGTGGTAGAACGTTGTCTAGGTCTCAATACTACCTGTCATAACTCACACATATATATAATATCATAACCGGTCAATGCGTCTCAACTCCAAAGGAGAACAATGAATATATATAATCACCAATCTCGTAATATACTCAATCACAATATAAGGAAGATAATTGGCACAATAAAGATGCAAGAACCATGAGAGGCAAATAATATATAACTCAAACAAGTTAGAGTTTAAGAGTCTAGCTATCTTAACACAAAGTAAGTCTCAAATAATATAACTCAAGTCTCAAAGTTTGGAATAATCCAATACATAAATAAACTAAGTGCTAACTAAGCAACTGCGGGTGGTGTCTCCTCTATAGGGAGTGGCTCCTCCGGAAGCTCCTGGATATTACCCTCATCTACTCCCGGTCCACAGAAAGTAAGACAGAAGTCATCGAGATCCTCTAAAAATATTATCCAGTCAGGATTAAAGCGAAGTACAAACACTAACAACAATTTTCAATTATATTGATAAACTATAAAACAGTTTAAGAAAATACATGATAGAATAAAATAATAGAATGTAAGGAAAACTAGAGATATGTAATTATTAAAAAAAATAACTAGCAGTAAAAAAAAATGAATACTAGCAATGTATGAACTGGAATAAAGGATAGAAATACTGGCTAAGTGCCTTAAAATATTAGTTTGCTATGTGGTCGGCTTGGGGCTAGATCAGGCTTGTTATATATGATTGGCTATGATACATGTGAGGTTAGGCCAACTATCTGGTTAGCTATGATGCGAGCAAGTCAGGCTAATTATATATAACAGGCTATGAGGCATGTAATATGGTCAGGCTATACCCTACATGATATGTGGGGTGGGCTATGATGCATGTAAGGTGGGATATGATTACATAAATTGCTAATATTTTTCCATCCCCAGCTAGTACGATAGATCCAATCACGACTCCTCATGACAGGTATATATGATACTAGCCCGTGTATCCACAGTGTCGGAATTAAGTATACACTATGTCACGACCCGCACCCGATATAGGGGCACGAGTACGCGGGTATGTCCAACCTATGCCACAGTATCGGCGATAGAACGATGTCTAGGTCATAATACTATATAATCAATCTAACATAAATATCCAACTCCATAAGGAGACACATATATAACGATATAATATAGAATACTCAATCACTGAACTAAAGCACGATAAGATATCAAAAAAAAGAATTTAAATCATAACCACAAAGTCTAAACAATAATATAATATCTAAACTTCAAACAATAACATCCAAGTCTCAAATATATGCCAAAAATAAATTCGGTACCAAAATGCTAAAAGGAACTAACTAAAATAACTGGTGATTCTGGCTAGATCTCCCGGTAATTATTCCTGAGCTACATGATCCATATCTGCTACTCTCCCATGCGGTCCGTAGAAAGTCGGACAACAATCCTCTAAATAGTCATCTGAAAAAAAATCCAATCAGGATGGAACAAGTACAACCAAATAGCAGTTTCAGTTAAATAACGAAGACTATAAAACAGTAATAGGGAGTGTAATACAAGATAAGAATAAATAACTGACAATATCAATATGGAAAAATGAATAAACACAACTATGTGACAGAGAATATATATAGTCAGAGCAATAGATATACAATAGTGAATACAGTGTAGACATAATAATAGAGAGTATCTCGATGAATATGAAATAGACAGGAAAGAACTATACTATCTATGTGTTTTGAAGTATTAGTGTTGTCATATGATCAGCTTGGGAGCTTGCACAATACGATATGGCCTGGCTAATCATACATGAGGTGTATGATTAATACTCACAGTACTTTCTCTTGCACAGTAAGGATATGATCACACATCTAGCTAGTACTTCCCCACCCCTGACTAATACAGTGGATCCAAACCATGACACATTCCACAAGAATAACTTATACAGTAATAACTTGCACAGTAAGCAGGAAGGACAATATCTCATGACGGGGATCCATACTATACCCATCCGTGTACCATCATGTCAGAAATCAAGTAGAACATCACTAAGTACATGAATCATAGTAAATGCCATATAATAAAAACTATCAGAGAATGTACTCGCATGTGATCCAAAGCAA
The DNA here is from genome assembly GCA_036927795.1 of Iris macrosiphon. Lineage (NCBI taxonomy): Eukaryota > Viridiplantae > Streptophyta > Magnoliopsida > Asparagales > Iridaceae > Iris > Iris macrosiphon. The sequence goes on along the minus strand of JAYESA010000013.1, from coordinate 146,837,493 downwards.
TGAATATCAAACAGTGTCCGTCTCGGTGTCTCAATGACCTAAATATGAAATATCAAGTCAAAATAATATTTTAGAGTTATAAACATGCTACACTAGCTTGTAACTAGGTCTCTAAGTCCTTTCTAGGTCAAACTAGGTCAATATTAAGTCAACTCGAGGTTTCCAAGTCATACTAGGGGTTTTCTACCATATTACCTTAATATATATATTATTACCTTCATTACCTACTAATATCTTGGCCTATAGGAAATTACCTTGGTATCCTAGTCCAGTACCTTAGTTGTATCTCAAATACCTTAACTAGGGTCAATACCTTACTAATACTGAACCTCTAAGTCATACTAGTAGTTATTGGTATACTATACATCATAATATATCACAAACCTTAGTATCTTAGGATACCTTATACTTACCAATACTTTAGTATTTAACTAATACCTTAATATCCTACATCTAATATCCATACCTTAATATACTTACCTCCATATGACACACACACACTCTAGAATACCTTAGCATTCACACACTGTTACATCTCTATATAGAATTTGATATCTTTATTTAACCATGGTATTTGAGTATAAATCCCCAAGTATCACACCAACACATATTGCCTACACCCACAGCCTAATCCAAAAACCCACACCCACTAGAGTGTGTAACTGATACCCTTAGAGCTTATTCACAAGTGCCTAACCCTTCACAGACTTGGCACAAAATCCTCATCCTAACTCCTGCACCTAAACTATATGCCCCCAAGCCCTTGCACTAGTTGTTCCTACAACTCAAACTTACCCTCATGGTACCATGCCCCCAACTGAAACACTTAACTCTAATATGTATATATATAACTTAACATTAGACCACACTTGACACTACAACACCTGACACTTGCCCCAACTCGAACCACACTACACATCTTATGATATCTTGGTCTTTGATACCCCATTCCCCTTCTCAAATCTGGCCTGCAATGCCTCTCCTATCTGTGCACAAGTATGCACAGATGTTGTGCACAACTGCACACAGTCCCTAGAATGTCACGCCCCGATCTCCCGCAGGCAAATCGACCGTTCCCGCTAGGCGAGAATCACCGTGCCAGCGCTCCCGCGGAACGATCGCTTTGACCCATCCGGGCGTGATGCAGCACGAGCGTGAGCCACGCCCGTGCAAGGCCGTGGTTCATTGGCTGGCGGTAAGAGTTCTAAGCCACAGAGTCGCACAGATTATCCGAGTGCAGCGGAATCATAAACCCATAGCGATTTGGTAACAGGTTCACTGAGTCGACAATATAGCGGAAGCATTGAATAACACAGGTTGAAGTAAAGCAACTCTTTATTGATATAAACAAGTGTTACAGGCGGCGTATAGCCGAGATTACAAGTCGCTCAAGCCTCTCTCTCTGAAACAGTAAAAGCGTGCCAAGTGGCTACAATTGTGGAATGATTATACAGGCGATGATCAGGCGATGTTCACAATATTATGTCTTGTATATGTGCTTCAGTTTCGGACGCAATGCTGCTTCGGAGTGATTTTCACACCTAAGCACGCACGAAGGAGGCATCCGCACCGAACGAGGTTCTTCCGCACCCTGTATACAAACTGGTGGATTATCAGTACATTGAATGCACTGGTGGGGAAGCTACTCGCCCGCTCGACAAATCCAAACACGTAATATAAGTTCCGTGCACAACTATTAAGTTGTCTTTCTAGTTGCCTTAGGATCAGTTTCATGTAAGATTTAAATAGCCTAACTTGTGTGGCAGTACGCCGTGCGACATGAGAGAAAACACGACGAGACTTACCAACTTACCATTTACCTTCCCTGTCTAAGGCAACCATTGTTAATTCAAGCAGACAAGTATAAACATTCAGGGGCAATAGCATATGCAACACGAGAGTCATTATATCCAGATCATTCAGGTGTTCAGTTGATGCGATGCAATAACTCGCACGCGGATAGCCGCTAAGCGAGGATGACTTATCTATATGAACAAGAGTCGCTGGCATTGCCATAAAGGACTAATCCCAGACGAGAATGGAACGCAACGAGAGTACACGATGCGCTACGAACCATCTCGCCCGTACACGATGGATTTGCACATGAGGTGGTCCCAGGCCAAGTGGAATGCAACGTAAGTACAAAAGGTGCTACAAACCACTCGCCCGCACACGATGGACCACCCGCAAGGTTCCATCCGGATCGGATCGACCCCAGTGCTCCGGAGACCGTCCGTGGAACCATACCTCATTTTCGAGTTGTCCGCGATATGCAATTATTGGGTCTTTCAATTATCACGAGATACACGAGAACACGAGAACACGAGTGCACAAGAACACGAGAACACGAGTGCACTGGAACACGAGTACACAAGTATACGAGATACTTGATTCTGTACAGTAAATAACTTGCCTTGATGCATTCCCCTGGCTCGGGGCTGCCTGGTGACCTAACGGTCCCGGATACTTGCAGGTTCAATCATGCACGGAACGACTACTTAGTAGTCTCCCGGGGTTTGGATGAAAACAAGGCAACATACAAGCAGACAAGCATGCATTTCTAAGAAACATAAGCAGGCACGTTGCTCGGACCCGAAGGTAAGCCGAGGGATCAAACCGTAAGGGACTTAGCATGCAAGGGTCTGAATATAAGCAATATTTCATTTTTATATTCTAGCATAAGCAATACAAGTTGGGATTATTCTCTTAGCTAGGTGCGTTGTATTCTTATTAGCATGCAGGGGGTGATTCACCTAGCGACTAGTATGTATCATTCCAGATTTTATGTGTGCTGGCTAAGCAAAAACAAGTTCACCATAGCCACCCACCTTAGCGATGATTCGCCTCGGTAGAGCGATGCGTCAAGCGAGCCTCTGAAAGCCTAAGCCGGATTCCTGTAGAGACAAGTCTGGATATCCTTTGCCTCAAACGAGTATTCTCGCCTGAGCAAAGCGGGTCGGGACATGCAATTTTGCCGTTTGAAACGGCAGTCCGCTTGAACGGAACGGGGTGTTACATCCTACCCAACTCAAAAAAAGTCTCGTCCTCGAGACTTACTGAGGACAAGCAGTACGTTTCAATCAATTTTGATTTAACGATACAAGACTGAGGCAAACCTACACAAGTCGTTGTACTTGTTTATTTGGATATTCACTTGCACAAGCATTCGAGATCGGTATATCGCTAGTCTGGATCGTACATGTATTCGTAGCGCTCCAAACACATGCACGCCAACCAACTTAGCAATAGCAAACTCTTAGCACTCGAGTTTTATATTTTCTAAGTCTTGGATCGTGCACAAGTTCAAGGCGTCCCTCAAACAGATGCATTCAACCAAACTTAGAGTAGTAAAATCGGACAAGCTACTGCGATAATCTCAAGGGTCTCGCTCAGGTTGGCACAAAGGCCACTCGCAGCACAACATCATACAAGCAAGCATATCATTCAAAACATATTTTGAAAGTATTTAGACTTATTGTTGGAATATCCCATCGAGGCATTGAGAGAGAGCGTGCACATAACCCACGAACGAGCTTTCGAAACTGAGATAATCGAATTGAAGTCCAAGGGCGTAGAAGCCAGGCTCTGATACCATTATGTCACGCCCCCATCTCCCGCAGGTAAATCGGCCATTCCCACTAGGCGAGAATTACCGCGCCAGCGCTCCCGCGGAACGATCGCTTTGACCCATCCGGACATGATGCCGCACAAGCGTGAGCCACGCCCGTGCAAGGCCGTGATTCATTGGCTGGCGGTAAGAGTTCTAAGCCACAGAGTCGCACAAATTGTCCGAGTGCAGCGGAATCATAAACGCATAGCGATTTAGTAACAGGTTCACTGAGTCGACAATATAGCGGAAGCATTGAATAACACAAGTTGAAGTAAAGCAACTCTTTGTTGATATAAACAAGTATTACAGGCGGCGTATAGCCGAGATTACAAGTCGCTCAAGCCTCTCTCTCTCTGAAATAGTAAAAGCGTGCCAAGTGGCTACAATTGTGGAATAATTGTACAGGCGATGATCAGGCAATGTTCACAATATTATATCTTGTATATGTGCTTCAGTTCATGACACAACGCTGCTTCGAAGTGATTTCCACACCTAAGCACGCACGAAGGAGGCATCCGCACCGAACGAGGTTCCCCTGCACCCTGCATACAAACTAGTAGATTATCAGTACATTGAATGCATTGGTGGGGAAGCTACTCGCCTGCTCGACAAATCCAATCACGTAATATAAGTTCTGTGCACAACTATTAAGTTGTCTTTCTAGTTGCCTTAGGATCAGTTTTATGCAAGATTTGAATAGCCTAACTCGTGTAGCAGTGCGCCGTGCAACATGAGAGAAAACACGGCGAGACTTACCAACTTACCATTTACCTTCCCTGTCCAAGGCAGCCATTGTTAATTCAAGCACGGACAAGTATAAACATTCAGGGGCAATAGCATATGCAACACGAGAGTCATTATATCCAGATCGTTCAGGTGTTCAGTTGATGCGATGCAATAACTCACACGCGGATAGCCGCTAAGCGAGGATGACTTATTTATATGAACATGAGTCGCTGGCATTGCCATAAAGGACTAATCCCAGACGAGAATGGAACACAACGAGAGTACACGATGCGCTACGAACCATCTCGCCCGTATACAATGGATTTGCACATGAGGTGGTCCCAGGCTAAGTGGAATGCAACGTAAGTACAAAAGGTGCTATAAACCACTCGCCCGCACACGATGACCACCCGCAAGGTTCCATCATCATCGGATCGGCCCCAGTACCCCGGAGACCGTCCGTGGAACCATACCTCATTTTTTAGTTGTCCGTGATATGCAATTATTGGGTCTTTCAATTATCACGAGATACACGAGAACACGAGAACACGAGAATACGAGTGCACAAGAACATGAGAACACGAGTGCACTGGAACATGAGTACACGAGTATACGAGATACTTGATTCTGTACAGTGAATAACTTGCCTTGATGCATTCCCCTGGCTCGGGGCTGCCTGGTGACCTAACGGTCCCAGATACTTACAGGTTCAATCATGCACGGAACGACTACTTAGTAGTCTTCCGGGGTTTGGATGAAAATAAGGCAACATACAAGCAGACAAGCATGCATTTCTAAGGAACATAAACAGGCACGTTGCTCGGACCCTAAGGTAAGCCGATGGATCAAACCGCAAGGGACTTAGCATGCAAAGGTCTGAATATAAGCAATATTTCATTTCCATGTTCTAGCATAAGCAATACAAGTTGGGATTATTTCCTTAGCTAGGTGAGTTGTATTCTTATTAGCATACACGGGGTGATTCACCTAGCGACTAGCATGTATCATTCCAGATTTTATGTGTGCTGGCTAAGCAAAGACAAGTTCACCGTAGCCACCCACCTTAGCGATAATTTGCCTCGGTAGAGCGATGCATCAAGCGAGCCTCTGAAAGCCTAAGCCGGATTCCTGTAGGGATAAGTCTGGATATCCTTTGCCTCAAACGAGTATTCTCTCCTGAGCAAAGCGGGTCGGGACATACACTTTTGCCGTTTGAAACGACAGTCCGCTTGAACGGAATGCGGTGTTACATAGAATACCCGAGCCTCCAATCCTTACCCTCTGATCTGTGTGTATACCCCCTCACTGTAGACCTGTGTTTCCCCTATTGCTACCTCCAATTAAACCCCTTCTAAAACTATCTGTTGCTCATCAGTTCCCTTTAAACTCCCCACTGCACTCACAGGGTTATGCATATGCACACTAAAACTGCACCCATATACTATTTATACTGTTGTAACCCGAATGCATATGAAAAGTGAAGAACTCAATGGCATATGAAAAATAGTCTCTTTTATTAATAATCGAAAGTGTTACAAGCGGCACGTGGCCGATATTACAAATCGCTCAAGCACTCTTCTCACGATTACAATAACACCGTTCCATACATTATGTCCCTTTATACAAAAGCAGCTCAAAGCAGGCACAACTCGATGCGGCTCCAGGCATCGACTCCAGATTTTTGGCTCCTTGGGATGAGGCACGGCTATCGCTTCCTCAGACGAACGAGCACCTGAGAACAAGCAAACTGTTGGGGGGTCAGCAATTTATACAAGTACTGGTGAGATAAAACAACTGAACAGAAGCTACACCCCCTGAAATCCACACTAAGTAATCATGTGGCAAAACATTGCATTACTAGTAATCTTGCTAGTTTTACTTAGGTTCTTTACATGCAGTCCTAGCAGAGTCATATTACATTGTTTGGAAACATTCTTTGAAAACATAATCAAACAACCAATCAATCGAGGCAACCAATTCAAGCACGAGGAATCATGTTCGGGTGTGCGCAGCGTGTTCGGTGAACTATATGCACGGATTCTAGGGACATGCAGCGTTTAGGGACTATCATTCAAGCACACAAGTTAACTATCAATCAGAGGTCGGTCCCCGAGTAACTCAGGATCGGTAGCGGTAATCCAGCTAACCAATGACTCCTTTATCTGATGCTATTAGCAGCTGTGACTCATGGTTGCACATTACTGCCGAAGCAGCCGTAGCCAAGGTTCAGCTCTGCACTAATAGCCATTGTCCGACTGAATGCAATGCATAAAACGCTAACGGGTGGTCTCTACGATGCAGACAAAATGAATAAGCAGGCTTATGTATAAACTGATATTTCTTACCCATGGTCGAACGGTTATCCCTGCAGCAGACATACAAGTTAGCAACAATTGCATAAACATATATGTTTTACCGTTCTTTAGTTCCCTGTCCGTCTCTGCATCAAACAGTTAGGTATGCAAGAAGGCTAGCCTAGCATGCTCCCTAACGACCTGAATGCAGCTTATCTCCATACACTTCTCTAATGCAGACTCGACTCTTCTCAACAGAAGCACCGCCTCCCTCTAATAGCCACGCCCCCCAAGATCCCGAAGGACCGATCCTCAGGGCGCACTATTAGTCTCACCCCATCGCATCACCATCCTCCCTTCCAATATCTACGCCCCGAGCTCAGGGCGCGTTATCGGTCTCCCACATATTGTTTGTCCCCCATCCACCGCAAGCACCCACATGTCTCTTGTCTCTATCACAATAGCACACAACATGACAAGCACATTTAAACCATCGTATCACATTCCTAATAGCCGCACCCCCAAGATCCCGTAGGACCGGACCTCAGGTGGGCTACTAGTCTAGCACACACATGACAAGCATTTACTCTCACATCGAAACAAGCATTCAAGACAAGCCATATAAACACGATGACAAGCAAACATATAAACGATCTTTTAGTTGAGACTAGCATGGCACGGGTCTATTATCACATCAAGTAAAATATGCAGTTCTATCTTCTTAGCATAGCAAGGGTTCTATTTCATTTCGGACAAGCATACATATTCTCTTAGCTAAGCAGCATATTCGTTTCAGTGACAAGCTATGTGAGTTCTCTTGTTAGCATGCTGAGTCGGTTCTATCATTTCCTTATGAAAATATTTCTTCTTAAGCAAATAAGCATTTAAAACTCAGATTTATTATTAAGTCGTGCAAGAATCAGAGAATGCAGTTCTGCCCACTCACCTTGATTAATCGGTCGGGAACTCTCCGAGAAGACTTCCGTTGGAGCAAGCAAGGCCATCTCACTTGTACATAGCGTCGACGCGAAGTGGGACGCTACATATTGCATACCAAATATGGAACAATCCGGTAAGTACATTACGTTATGATACATTTATATATAGCTGTCAGTTGAAAGTATATTTTACATAGATGTTTAATTTTATCCAATTGTTGACTTTTCAGGAGAGTGGTCGTATGTTGACGGTAATCAACCATGGCAAAAAATGCAATACATGGAGGTATGAATTACTGGGAGATGATGTGAAGTCAAAAATCAGTCCCACCGGTCTACAATATTTGAGTAGCTACTCATATACGACGGTGGATAATGCACTGATTTCAGCATTTGTAGAACGGTGGCATCCAGAGACCAACACTTTCCATCTACCCAATGGGGAGTTGACGATTACCCTTGATGACGTCCATCATATACTGGGACTTAGGGTTGATGGTCGTCCGATGCAGAATAATATTTTGGATGATTCGAGCATCAACTATTACGACTATATGGTGGATTATGTATCAGGGTGTCTGGGAGTTGATGCCACCAGTTTTACTAGTCTTCGAGAATTCAAAAAGTCCTACGGACTTCCTCTAAAATATTTAGAGGAGATATTCGCTGAGCAGGCCCCCGAAATTGATAATAGCGAAAATGTCGCCAGGGGATATATGCAGTTCATCTTAGGGGCTGTTGGCATTACCGATAAGTCTGGAACGTCCATAAATGCCAAATATCTCATCAATTTGGACAACCTTGAAACGGTGGACGAAATATCTTGGGGAAGCGGTATACTGGCATACCTTTACCGCGAGCTTGGTGCGGCATCCCGTGTGGGTTCGAAGATAATTTTCGGATGCCAGACTCTACTCCATGTATAGATATATCTTTGTCAACTTGTTTACAAAAATATAAATTGTGTTGTTTATTTTTGGACTAACATATTTCCGGTAATGTGAAGGCATGGATATACGAGCACTTTCCAACCCTGCAGCGGGCGAAACTGAACCGAGGGTATGACGAGAACATGCCTAGAATGTGCCGATGGAAGCCAAGTAAGGAAGATGCCAAACATTCTCACACATTGGCCGCTCTACGGCATGCACTCGAAGATATGACGACAGAAGAGGTGAATTTAGACCTAATATTGTACTTAATTTGTATTAATTTACTACGTTATGCTAAATGACGTTATGCTACATTTTATGCGGTGCAGATTGTATGGGATCCATACCGTGATTTGCGACAGACTACCCGTCCGTTGCAACCAGTCGCCTTATATCATGGTCTTATCAGTTGTCATGAGATCGAGGAGGCTTATATGCCGGATAGAGTGCTACGTCAGTTTGGCTACGTACAAACTGTCCCAAGGCGAACTTTGCAAATGATAAATCCTCTGCGTGGTACAAAATCGCTAAACTATATACCTGCACATTTCAACTGGGTATCGGACTTCTTCACCGAGTGGCAACGCCACGTCATTAGAGATACCGACCGGCTAGCAGCAGTCAATATGGCGGAGTGCAGCGACGACTACCTCGCCTACTACGTCGGTGTCGGACTACCGACCTTGTTCCAGCGCGGAGGGGATGTTGTGCGTGTACCGTCAGATCTTCCTCCCAAATCGGTCTTATATACTGCACTGGTCAAGATGGTGAGCCTACTTGTAGACCTTAAGTTTGATATTTGTAACTTTGTCTAAATTTTTTTTTCTTTTTTCATGAATAGGCAAGGAAAGTTAAGAAGTTGGGAAGAAGCCTCGTCAGTTGCCAGGGTTCCAATTATATGACAATCAATGACGAACTCCAAAAAATCGACAACGATGAAGAATATCCTTTCTTGGATACTAGAGAGCAACGCACGAAGAGGCGCCATGACGTTTGAACAATCATTTTGAGTTGTAAAATTGTGAACGTTGTCAAACTGTAAAGTATAATTTGAGTTGTAAATGTTGTAAAAGTTTGATTGAATATGACTTTTGACGTTATAATTTGAGTTGTAAACGTTGCCTACTTGTGAAAGTTTGAGTTAATTTTGCCTTGTTGTTACTATTTTGATCTGTATATTGTGCATATGGGTCAGTGGGTTAACTGTATATTCAATTCTAGTTTACAGTAGGACTGTCCAAAATTGACAGTGGGTAAACTTTAGGACTGTCACAATTTTGACAGTCCTAGTTTGCACTAGGACTGTCAAAATTGTGACAGTCCTAAAGTTATATCCCACTGTCAAAATTGACAGTGAGTAAACTTTAGGACTGTCACAATTTTGACAGTCCTAGTTTACACTAGGACTGTCAAAATTGTGACAGTCCTAAAGTTATATATTTACTCAAAATTGACAGTGAGTAAACTTTAGGACTGTCACAATTTTGACAGTCCTAGTTTACACTAGGACTGTCAAAACTGTGACAGTCCTAAAGTTATATATTTACTCCAAATTGACAGTGAGTAAACTTTAGGACTGTCACAATTTTGACAGTCCTAGTGTACACTAGGACTGTCAAAATTGTGACAGTCCTAAAGTTATATATTTACTCCAAATTGACAGAGAGTAAACTTTAGGACTATCACAATTTTGACAGTCCTAGTGTACACTAGGACTGTCAAAATTGTGACAGTCCTATTATCCTGGCAGTTTTCCATAATGACAGTCCTAAGTTATTAGTTGCAATGCGCAATATACAATCAAAATCTCCAAAACTCTTTTCATTACACAACATACAACATATGGTTCAATATACACTTAGACAATCATGGATCAAGAAATTATACATTTTCACTTGGGGCTAAATCAATCGATTAAAATATCAAAGTAGTCGTCCGACATGATTTTTGGATCCTCCATCTTCATCATCTTCTTATAGGCCGTCATTGCATCCATGTAGGGTGTCGTCCATGCGATCGCTTCCTCAGGTGCGTGTTTATACCAAAGCGTAGAAGGTGGTGGAATAGGAGAATGAGCGATCAACCTTGGGATGACGAAGTGTTGTCCGACAAGCCCAATACAACATAGATTGGATACTCGGTGTTCGGCCGGGGGGGCACACATTGGAAAAAAAGTATTGTTAATACCATGTGAGATAATTACAATAGGTAACTTATACCTATTAGAGAAGACATAAGCAGCAGGCGGGACATCCATATAATGCTCTGGTCCGGTAAATATTTCCGTACAAGGTATGCCTGCCAACAAATCTCCAATAATTTCTTCGCCAAGTATCTGGCTATAGAAGGCTAGTCGCGACTCCAACTCCTCGTACAGCTCTGCCCTAACCTGTCGCCATCCTGCTTCCACTGAATAGCCTAGTTGTCTTGCTAGTGCATGGTATCCACAGTGGCCATCCGCAGGAACATCATCAATAGACCAAATGAAGTTCCGTATCTCAGGTAGGAATTTTTCAATGTATAGACTATAAGAAACAGAAAAGTTTTGAACACCCTCCGCCGTGCCTGCATCTATCGTTTTCTGTTTCTTCCCCCTTCGAATAGTTAGCTTAGGAGTTCGAACAACGAACTTTGCCTCCAAACTGCGTTCGATATGTTCAAATAAGGATGGATCTCTTTTAGTTGACTCCTCCTCCTTCTTTTTGGCTCTACTCTTTCTTGAGTATGGTCTTCCCTTAGGAGTTCGAACAACGGATGGCTCTTGCAATCGAGTAGTTGCCGGGACTGCAATCTCTTGGATTTTAAACTCAATGGATCTTCTCTCCAGTTTCGATGCACCACACCACCTTGCGTGAAGTAGTTTAACTTGGGGCAACGCAAAGAAATCATCTTGCACTTCCACCGCCGGCATTATCGACAGCTGTCGCCAACGTTGATCAACACCTTCTATTGGAATAGGTATAGAATCACGACGGTATTCGTTGATTTTATGTGCACACGGTAGTCCGAGTGAATATCGATATGAACAACCGCAAACCTCGGGATCATAACCCACCGACTTCGACCTACGAATCTCCTCAAACAATAATCCCAAGGCCTTGTGAGATACCACATGGGTTAAACCATCCAAGAGGTGTTCTTGCTTGTATTCATGCTTTGCAATATTGAGGCTCATCTCAAATGATGCTACAATATCGTTCACCGTGGCAATAGTCATCAAATGAATCGATTGCCAAACAGAGACAAAATTACCGACCGATGAGCGTAGATATCTTTTTAAACATGAGTGTGCCCCTTCGACCCGGTTCATAGTGATCGTGCCATAATGCTTCACCATGTTGGTCCATGCTAAGACGAATTGCTCTTTATGTGGTCCTAGCCAAGTCTCTTTGATATAAGATATGCATGTCGGGTTACTTGGCTCCCACTTTTGTTGGAACATGTACCATGTTGCGTCGTAACTGTCTGTAGTACTTGCTTGCCATACAAGACTCCAATCACTATAGAATTCTTCGAAGCGAAGCATGTCAATTTTACCGTCCACAGTTTCAAATTTTTTCTTGCATTGAGCATAGATATTTCTATTTATATGCCAAGTGCATAGTAGTCTATGCGCATGAGGAAATACAATATCTATAGCATTTATCAACGCATATTCTCTGTCAGTAACAAAAACAGACGGCTCTTTGCAACCTGTGTAAAGGGATTGTAGTTTCCTCAACTCCCATGTGTAATCCTCTACTGTCTCACTCTTCATAAAACAAAAAGCGACTGTAAATATTTTATCCGTAGACGTAAACCCGACAACATGCAAAAGAGGCATCTTGAACTTGTTGGTCTTATATGTACAATCAAGGACCAACACGTCTGCGAAGGACCGAGCCATATGTGTGCAATCAGGATGAGCCCAAAATAATGAAAGGAGTTCATCAGTTTGTGGATGTCTTCTATGGTACTCCACGTAGTGATGCTCCCCAAGCAACTTCAAAACTTGCTGCATCGCCATTCTTCCTTTCATACTATTGCATTTCGCTCTGGCCAAACTATTATAGATCGTCCTCATGGTAGCCTTGTTCCCATCTTGTTTTTGTCGCACAGCAGAAAAAATTTGTTTCGGTGCAACTCCTGAAAGGAACAAGTCTTCAACCAACTTTTTCTCATCCTCCTTCAGACGTGCCACGTAGGCATGACCCGTAAGCGTCCCTGGAATAGGATGATTGTGTCTTCCATTCTTAACTTCGATTATCCACTTCACATCTTCAACTTTTACAATCAACACCTTCAATGGACAACCACATTTTCTCGTCCCAACATTTTTCTTAGGGATTTCTTTTTCAACAACACCCTTTTTTTTATGATGCCTAAACACACCTCCTCTTTCGCATCCAAGCTCAAGATATTTTCGGTCCGGCCGAGATCGGATGGATCTTGCAATGACAATAACTACGTTATGTCGTCTCCCAACTTCTCTGCACCACTCTAATGCTTCTTCATGGCTTACAAATTCAATATCCGTTGAGAAAATATCATCCTCATCACCAACAGCAGGCTGTACCACAATCTCTGAACAAGGTTGGTCCTATAACCAATATAAAATAATATAAAAATTAATAACTTCATATAATTATCCAGGACTGTCACTATTTTGACAGTCCGAATTTTATATAGGACTGTCAAAATTATGGCAGTCCTACTTTTAAGTAGGACTATCGAATTTATGACAGTCCTATATTTATAGAGGACTGTGGAATATTTGACAGTCCTATATTTATATAGGACTGTCTAATATTTACAGTCCTAACTCGTGACTGTCAAATTAGGGTTGTCGTTTTACGTACCGTACGTGCTTCGGAACAACCAACTTGTTCTTCGGAACGTCCGGAGTGCATAATTAATGAATTGGACGATCCGACTTCGTCATCGAACATTTTCTCATGCATTGTTCCTACATTAATCAAAATAAACTAAATCTTTTTCGTACAATTGCAAAACTTATTCAACGTAGGTTGTCGAAGACATACCGGAAGAATATTCCTTGTAGTATCACCAAAGTAAAATACTCCTCCAACCACAACTTGCTATTTCCAAATTTAGGTTTGGGCTTGGTGGAAGGAGGGTTTCTTAAGTCTAGGTGGAATGCCAAAAATAGAAACCCATTTCACTTTTATACTTTGGTGTGGGGTAGCCCCAACTAACTATCAGAGTGGCAAACTTGTAATTTTAGGGTAATGGACTGTCAAAATTTTGACACTCCTAACATTTTGTACTCGGGGCTAGCCCACTGTTAAAATCAGGACTGTCAAAATTTTGACAGTCCTACCACTTGGAAGGACTGTCAAAATTTTGACAGTCCTTCCAAGTGGTAGGACTGTCGTAATTTTGACAGTCCTGATTTTAACAGTGGACTAGCCCCGAGTAACTTTCATGATGGCAAACTTGTAATTTTTTCAATTTTTTCAATGGGCTACCCCCGAGTAAAAAGTGTAGTGCCCTTATCAACACCCTTTTTTTTTAGTGGCTTTATCAAGGGCCTTTTGAATTAGCCTAAATTAATTCTCAAAAGAAAATTTTCTGTTCTTTTTGTTCTTCGTAAACCTATTTGTTCAAGAGAGAGAGAGAGAAGAAGAAAGAAAGGATGTTCTTCCACATAACTTTGGAGCGGAACATGCAGCTCCACCCCCGCTATTTCGGTCCCCATCTCCGGGACAAGCTCGTCTCCAAGCTCATGAAGGACGTCGAAGGAACCTGCAGGTTGGTTGGTACCTACTCTCTCTCCCCTCTTCAAACCCTAACTAACCCTAACCCTAAATTTTGACGGCGATGGTGCTCGCGTTAGCGGCCGCCATGGCTTCGTCGTGGCAATAACCGGCGTGGAGGACATCGGGAAGGGGCTGATCCGCGAAGGGACGGGCTTCGTCACGTTCCCCGTCAAGTACCAGTGCGTCGTATTCAGGCCCTTCAAGGGGGAGATCCTCGAGGCCGTCGTCACCATGGTCAACAAGGTTGGGATTGTTCTGTTGATTCAGTTCTTGCTTCAGTTTCCCTCTCAGTTGTTTTGGTTTCATGGATGGAATTGCTTGGTGTGGTTTTGTTTTGTTTTGTTTTGTTTTTCTTTCACAGATGGGTTTCTTTGCAGAGGCCGGACCGGTGCAGATCTTCGTCTCCAATCATGTAAGCTTTTTCCGGTTTGGATTTGTCACCTGCGCTACGCTGTCCTTCGATAGGTTGTTACTAAGATTAGTGTTGATTGTTCATTTATATTTTGTAAACTTTGGTGTGTCTAATGGCGGAAAAATTGGATTTCAATTGATTTTGAAATTTGATTAGTTCGCCTAGGGGCTTTTTGGATACTTTAGCTCCTTGAAAGTGTCACTTTCAACATGCTGTAATGTAGTGCACTTGCAATGAAAGTGTGCATGTATCATTTTATAAAATATGTTTGGATACATAGTTTTTTGTTTCCCGCAAGTGAGAAATTTCAGACCATTTTGTTTGGATGACAACATGAAAGTGTAGGTAAAAATTAAAAAAGTAGAGAGCAAAGCACTTGCAATGGATTTCTTCTGCAAGAAATGAAAAAAAAATGACACTTTTAGTTGCAATTTAATGTCATATCATATCCACTTGTAATGTAATTGCAATGTCAACCCAAACACGAGAACTGTCTCCACATGGTAGCAGTTGCAATGAAAGTGCCACTTTCAATGCACTTTCACCAACCCAAATAGCCCCTTAGTGTTGTTAAGGTTCGCACCTGCAGAGGCCAATTGCAGATGAGCCATAACCCCTTTTAGGCTATTAAGACAGTGATTCTGTGCTCAAGTTAAATGACTAGTTCACAAATGCAGTAGTAAGTGTAGCTAGTCTTGGAGAAGGAAAAATATTACTAATGTTCTAAAAATTGCTAGGCGAAATCGGTGCGGTGGAAGGCCGAATAGTGCCTAGGTCGCCTAGGCGGCCGTAAAGATTTTTTTTTTTGAAATATTGAATTTTCCTTATGTTTTTTGAATTTTTTGAATTTTTTTTAGAAATTTGAATATTTTTTTTTCGGACTACCGATTTGGGGATTTTCGGTGCTGCGGGATGCCACATAGGCGGCCACCTAGTCCGATTTTTAGAACATTGAATATTACTAGGTCACAAGCTAGATCAAAATTTTTGGATTCGATTTCTTAGTTCTTTTTGAGGTTTTAGTTCAGGAAGATACCCTTTTCGAGTTTATTTTGATGAAAACTCAACATTTTTCTTGCACCTTGCATCTCTGGTGATGAAGGGGTTGTATCCCCCTTGAGTGCATCTTTAGCCTTTGACTGCACACTGCACAGCCATTGTAAATCCTATTCAGTCGGGTCATACCTTCTCCTAGACCCTAGTTATTAGTTCCTTGTTTTGTTTTATAAAGTTAATCCCTTCTTCATAATGATGAGGTATCCCCTTCTTCTTGCATATATGGAGATACAATATTTCTTTTAATTAGGTATAATATAGAACTAATTAGACTAAAAGGGTGGAATAGTCATCCAAACCCTAGTAAGCACACACCCTAGAAGGAAGAAAAAAAAAACTTCTTTGTGTTGTGTTCCTGGTGTTTCGTGTTGGACACCAATTGTATACGTGTTGAGCACCTATCCAAACACAACAAAAACACTAAAAAAAAGAGAGAGTCTAGGAGATGCCATGATCTGCCTCTTGTCAGTGTCACGTTGTTTGTATCGTGTTGTATTCTTGTCCATGTAAAGAAGCCTTCTGTCATCAAAATGAGACCACCTGAGTAAGGAAGACCTCGAAGAGGATTTATTTGACGGAACACAAACCTAAGTTTCAAATTTGAAAGATTCATCCTTTGAACATGGAATGGTTCTATAATTGTGAACATAGAATTATCATATATTGTATTTGTGTCAATATGGAATTATGCCGTTGCAAATACTGTATATCTAATCTCATTCTTTCTTGTATCAGTTGATCCCAGATGACATGGAGTTCCAGTCAGGAGACGTGCCAAATTACACGACATCTGATGGATCGGTATGCCTAGTTCTTAAAGTGTTTGTCCTTCTCTGTTATTTTACTAGTCTTTTATGAGGCTAATGGCTGCCTTATGATTGTGCGAGAGGATGTTTATGTAGTAATTGTATGTAGACTGACCGTGACTGATTGATTGACCGTTTACTTGTTGATTACATCTTTGGGAATCATACTTGCATATCTCATATAGACTCACCAAATACCTACAACTTTCATTTATCCATATTTTATCAAGTGAGGCTGAATTAAAAAGTGACCTTAAGTGAATTTTTATCTTGTGATGAAGAAGATCAAAACTTCTCTATGTTAAAGAGGTTTGAGTTACGAGCACTTTTTCCAAGCTCGTGTGAGTTGGGGAGCACATGCCTCAAGCTCGTGGTTGAAGTCATTGAGCACTTCATATTTAAGCTCGTTTCGTGCAATTGCTTACTAGTGGAGGAGTTTAAGCTCGTGTTGTGCAATTGCTGCTAGACCATAGAGAAACTAGTAGAGGAGCCGATGAGTCATATTATTCTTTGTAATAGTGGCATAAATTTGGTGAGAGCACTGAGACTTGGATGTAATCCTAAACCGAAATCACCGTGTTTCCTTGTTGTCACCTTAGTCTTTAGTCTCTTTATATATATTATTTTTTCCCTACCTGAAACCTCCATCCCCCCTTACCCAAAACCCCCAAACCCCCCTTGACTGCGCCGAGGGTTGAACCCCGCCCGCAGCCCCCATGTCCCGTAAGCCTACCACTAGCCCACACTACCGGGACTCTTTATATATATATATATATATATATAGAGAGAGAGAGAGAGAGAGAGAGAGAGAACCATCCGGGTGGTTTCATATTATGGAACCACCCTATGTTACATCACTTGTATTTGAATTGGGTGAGATTAAAAGGTGGTGGGGGCTACACCTTTTAATCTCACACATTCGTTTCAAATCCAAGTGATGTAACATATGATGGTTCTATAATATGAAAGCACCCGGATGGTTTTGGAGCATATATATATATATATATATATATATATATATATATATATATATATATATATATATATATATATAGCAAAGAGTTTAGAATTACTAATTTAACTTTTTAATTAGTCATTAATGAATGACTAAATGTGATTCACTCCCTGTTGTACTACAATTGGTATTACAGTAATGACTATATTCATAGGCATAACATCCTTTAAGTAGATTCATATTTTATTATGACATCCTATTATGTCTCCTTCGGTTATTTCTATTAGTATAAGCAATTATTCTTATTGTAAGAGTTGTTCAAAATTTGAAAATATGCTTTCTAAATCGTTGGATAAGATTGAAAACCTTTGTTCTACAAACAAAGAGCAATTTGTAAAAACTAGCATTTTATAAGAAGAAAATCAAGTTTTTAAATAAAGAAAACGATGATTTGCAATCTAAATTGATTTCTCAAAACGACATGTGTCAATCTTTAAAGCGTTTAAATGAAAGTTTGATTATGAAAATCAATAAATTACTTCACTTGTATTGGTATGTACTGACCGGATAAGTTTGTTTGGGGATTCTGAAACTAATACTAAGATCTCTGCGTGGTGGAGAGCGATGGGGAGTGAGGAAGTAGACAAGTTGCAGAACCTCCTTAACAAATATCGTGTGTGCACTTTCTGATCTTTGCATTTATTCTGATTTCTACTGCTGCATAAGTTATAAGAATTAAAATCAATTAAAGTTAATAAAAATTGCACAACCCTATTTACTCCCTCTTCCCTCTAGGTTTCTTCCATTGATTAATATACATGATTAGTTGTAGAGTATAATAATCTTAAGAATGAATCCTCTCATGCATATTCTAGTGATGCACATCATCAGAGTATGTTATATGTACACACTGGTGCTCATTCCGAAACATTGCACATACTAGTATTATGTGTTTCTTTTGTAATCTTATTGGCGATTTGAACTTTGTATGCCCTATATACATGTGCGCATACTAGTATTAGGTGCTTCTTTTGTGTTCTTAATTCTTATTGGCCATTTGAGCTTTGTATGTCTTATTTGTAGGAACTTGTATGATATGAGTATAAACAAGGCATAGACATCTTGATATGTGAGTAAAACTATATTTAAAAAATTCTGAAAAATTGGAAAAAGATGATGTTTGGATGATTTTTAGAAGTTACTTTTTTAAAAGGAATAAAACTAAACAAGGCATGCAATACGTAGCCAGAATGACAAGAAATAGAAGATATTCAGGGAACAAATAGGAATTCGGATCCAAAAGGAAGATATTCAGGCTAATATTCACCTATTCATTATGTTATAAGTGAAAAAGATGGTTATATTTCTGAAAGTTTTATTGAGGGTAGATAATGGTATATGTATTTTTTGAAGTACAATTTATGCAAACGTAGAGGGGGTCAATAGAGTTTAGCCCATTAACTAATGACCAACTACAAACTTATTAGCAATTCTGATTACAATGCAATAAATAAAAGTGAGAGTGGGCGAGTGAAGAGAATACACAAACATGACAATTTATCACAATATTATCGGTTTGGGACTACTCCAGTCTATACATTCTCACTGAATTTAATTCATTATTGCAAGAATAGTACTTCCTCTACTTTTTCCAAGTTCTAGCTACTCTACGGCATGAGCTTTGACCCAAAGGGCTCGCCCCAGCCAGGAACTTGGTGTCAAGTGTCCTTGATTCCAGCCCATGAGGTTTGGACAAGTGCTCGATGACTCATACAAGCTTTGAACAAGTGCTCGAATCTAACCTCTTTTACAAAGAGAAGTTTGATTAAGATCACAAGTTGAAGATCTAATGAAGTACACGATTTATTCTCACTTGATGGAGACAAGGAATCAGAAGCTTTTGGGTATTTGGAGAACTTTATTAGGTAGATAGGCAAGTAAGGTTACAAGAGATGTGTCAGAACAAGTGGAGAAGAATATATACAGGTGACATGCATGGAGCACACAACAACTAGCCGTTATTGGATATTCTGCACAAATCGGAAAACCGAACAATAAGCTACTAGTCAACCTTGATATTTGTTCAAATTTCCTATGGCTTGCATACAGGGTACTAGCCATTGCTATTCATTGCACTTGTCGTTTGCAGATAAGCTACTAGTCAACCTTGATATTTGCTCAAATTTCCGATGGCTTGCACACAGGGTACCAGCCATTGCTATTCATTGCACTTGTCGTTTTCTTCAACCCCAAATTGATTATTAGATTGGACCAAGAGTTGCTTTTGGTCCATATTGGATATCTCACTGACTAACCTATAGATATCTAACTGACCAACTGATTGATTATCCAACTGATTAACAGATTCTAGCAGTAAGCCATAATCAGTTACCATACTACGGTTCCTTTTCTAGTCCATTGATGGTTGCCTTCCTAATGTTCATTCTAAGGTCTCTATGGGTCAGGCCAACTTCCAAGTGCACCACCTCCACAAGTGTTACAATTGCTCAATTCATGATACTCTCGATATGATTCAGTGCAACCTTTACAAACGGACTGAACCAGATTGAAACCAGGATCGAATGATAAGGGGATAGAACATGAACACAATTTTTTGAACCAGAATCTAATGATGAAGGGATAGAACTTGAGCACAATTTTTTGCAGAAGTTATGGATGTGGCAATAGACCAAGTATTTCAAAATTATTGTGCAACTATCAAGGCCAATACCTTATGTGTTACCGGAAATTTTCAATTGTATAGCGCAACTTATAAACATTTCAGAAGTTAGCGGACTATCAAGCCCCCCTCCTCTGAATATAGGATGCTAAGAAGATGCCTTAATCAAGTATCTTCTATAGTAACACATTGATAATGCTTATATGACATATCCATACTTGATAACTATGTGTATCAATAGACAATATGTTGCACGACGATATGGAGATGGCACCTATTTTGATGTCCTAGTGTATTTTAGAGTGTCCGGACTATGTTAGATACGTATCCAACACAAGTTACACAACACAATCTAGATGATTGGAAGGTCCGTGCTTCCTAGCATAGACATCTTTCCATATATATTAATAGAGATAACTTATGTGTATGCTGTAGAAATCAAATTTAGTATGTGTGTCGTACAAGGTATATTATATGAGTGTACATACGCAATCAAGCTTACTTATATTAGTGAGTATGTAAACATAAACTAAGCAATTAGCCATAATTAAAATACTCGAATAATCCTTGGGCTAATATTTTAACGATTTTACAATGTTATAGACGAGAAGTATAATTTTTTCAACGTGATACAAAACGCTAAGTCTTGGCATTTGTTGCCACCTAGGTCATATGTGACAGACAGGACTGAAGATTTAATGGAAAGTAGTCGCAGGGAGCGGCTTATGTTTTCTACCTGCATGGCGCGTGCCGAGGCGCAAGGTACCATTAAAACCAAAGGCGCATGGCATGACACATGCCTCGTTGCGCCTAAAGGCGTGAACTTAAAAATATTTAGTCTTTGAAAGCACATAGTGTGGCATGCACGCCTGGTTGAGGTGAGGTGCAAACTTAATATTGTTCAGTCTTTTTGAAAGAGTATAACTAAACAACAAATTGTTGTATAAAGAGCATATATAAATTACAGATAATACTAGAAAAAATGATGTAAAGTCATGTACATGTATAGACTATAGAGCATATAAAGCAAGATATTTAAAGCACGAAAGAACCACAGTTCAAAGTAAGAGTTGTACTACATTATCTAAACGACAAAACGACAAAAACTGATAAAATAAAGACAAGAGTTATATAAATGTCTTATGATTCTCGTTACAAAGTTTGTCAAACCACCAAAATATTATTTAGTAACTACTAAAATAGTAACTATTAAGCAACATCATCGTCAAGCGCATCATTATCATTCTAATCATCCTCCTCAAACTCTTTTTTTTTCTTTTGTCTCCTTGCCATGAAACTTCTTTTCCTCTTCTATTATTGTCTCCCTTCGTGAAGTTGACCTCCGGCCTCGAGCAGTAGACCCCCGACCTCGAGCAATAGACCTTCGACCTCGAGCAATAGACCTTCGACCTCGAGCAATAATAATAGATGTAACAGTAGATGTAGATCCGATAGCAACATATGTAGATCCACTAGCTTTGGCAGATATTGAAGATCTAGTATTCACCAAAGGCTCATTTACTCTAATAGCACTGTCTACATTACCCCAACTTTTATCAATATGCTCAAATAATATTGGAATCAATGATGGTCTTCCTAGCATCATACTGCTCCTTTAACTGTTCATTATACTTGACATACACAAGATTATTAAGCCTCATGTGATCTAGTCTGTTCCTTTTTAATGTGTATATGAAATACTTTATGATTTATTAATGAATAAAATATAAAAATAAGTTAATAACCACACAAACTATTAACAATTTCAATACGAGTGCTCAAATGTGCTCCAATTCTTCTTACATCCCGCGGAACCACAAGTAAGGCTTAGAGTACTTTTATAGCTAACTTTTGCAAAGTAGGGTTTGGGCAACCATTTGCTTCCCAACAATTAGCTACATGTTTAGGTTCAAATTTTAGAATATAATAAAGAATGCAAAATAGTTAGTTATTTAGAATAATTATTTGGTGAACTTGGCTTTCATGTTTATTTTATAGAACCAAATACATGATCGACATTCCTGTATGCATGGAGAGCTCCTCAACTATTGATTCGTAGGTTTTTTTTTTTATCCCATATCAGTCGGTCAATAATCTTATAAAGACCTTCAATAACCTCTTCATCTGAGTGAATGTCTTCGTTCCGTAGAAGAACTTCAGCTTCAAATAGTAGCCGACATCATGCAATGGGTAGTGCAACTAATCCCCCTACTCCTACCACCTTTGATCAATAATCTCAATGTATCTTTGTACTTCTCTTTATGTTTGAAGACGTTTATAATGGCTTCTTTTGTACCGGTCCATTGCTTCATATATATACCCCATGACATGCTTTTTCTCACTGTCAGCTTGCCTAAGAACTCGTACCAAAGGAGCAGTTGCCTTAAGAATGAAAGCAATTTTGTCCCAAAAGTTTGACGTAAAACTATCTAAGTCAATCTCTCTTCTCTTTGGATCCTTGTTCTTTTGTCCCTGGGCAATTCAACCATTGGACTTGAGCATAACTTTGAAGCTTCAATGGTTGGATAGTCAATGGACAAAAGAAAAAGGATCCAAAGGGAAGATAGCTTGACTAAGATAGTTTTACGTCAGACTTTTGAGACAAGGTTGTTTTCATTCTTAAGGTGACTCCTCCTTTGGTACGAGATTTTAGACTAATTGACAATGAGAAGAAGCATGTCATGAGGTATACATATGAAGCAATAGACCGTGCAAAAGAAGCAATTATGAATGTCTTTGAACATAAAGAATAGAAGTACAAAAGATATATTGAGATTATTGATCAAAGGTAGGGGGATCTGTTTGGCTACTTTTTGAACCCAGAGTGCTTATATGAAAACAAAGACATTCACTTCGACGAAGACATTATTGAAGGTCTTTATAAGGTTATTGACCGATTGGTTATGATAAAATATCCTATAAATTAATAGCTGAGTTCTCCATGTACATGAATGTCGATCGTGTATTTGGTTCTACCTTTGCAAAAGAAACTTGAAAGCTAAGTTCACCAGTTAATTATTCTAAAAATTAACTATTTTGCATTCTTTGTTATATTCTAAAATCTGAACCTAAATATGTACTAATTGTTAGGAAGCAAATGGTCGTCCATATCCTACTTTGCAAAAGTTACCTATAAAAGTACTTAGCATTACTTGTAGTTCCATGGGATGTGAGAGGAATTTGAGCACTTTTGAGCAACATATTTGAATTGTTAATAGTTTTTGTGGTTATTAACTTATTTTTGTATTTGAGTCATCACTAAGTCATAAACTATTACATATACACACTAACAAAAGGAACATACTATATCACAAGAGACTTAATAATCTTGTGTATGACAAGTATAATAAGCAGCTAAAGGAGCGACATGATGCTAAGGGGACCATCATTGATCCTGTTAGAGTTATTTTATTTTGTTATTTATCATATGAGGGTATAATAGTAATTGTGGGTGTATTGCATATCAATATAAATAGACATTTGATGCAACCTAGGGTTTGATGTCCTTGCAATCTCCTTTCTCATATTCTCTCTTCTCCTACATTTTTTCTTCTTTCCTCTCCTTCTCCAAACTTCACTTGGTATCAGAGCATATATTTGAAAGTATTGTACATCCCATCAACGACAGGGCCGATCGAACTTAAATTTTTTTTGGCTATTTTTGTCTACTTTTCATGATTTGCTATTCGTCGTTCGTCGTTCGTGGTCGTTTGTGGTTCGTTTATGAGATCTAGGGTTTCTACAGATCTCCGTTGGTTCGTCGTCGGTTGAGGTTCGTTGTGAGATCTAAGGTTTCAAAGATTTCGTTTTTCTGTTGCATCTGCAAGTATGGCGGGGACCAAATCTTCTGGCAAGGTTAATAGTGGTGGTGGAAGGTGGTTCTCCTTTTACTGTTATTCATAATGATGAATTGGAAAAGTCGATTACAGCGGTGAAACTCAATGGTGCGAATTACCTTGCTTGGTCCAAGTCTATCAAAGTGGTGTTAAGGGCGAAGAAGTTGAAGTTTTTGACGGAAGAACCCCCGTCTGAATCTTTCGCTGAGTATGAAGATTGGATGAGTGCAGATGCATATGTTATGTTGTAGTTGTGGCATAGTATGGAGCCGCATATCGCTACTAATGTTTAGTGATGTGAATTAAGCAAACAGATTTGAGCATATCTGGAAGAATCATATTTGCAGAAGCGAAACGTTGTCCGTATGAGTTGTACGAGTTATTGTTCAATACAAATCAAAATGGGAAGCCTGTGTATGAATATCTGGCTTCAAAGAAGGCTTTGTGGGAGGAACTGCTTCAATATCATCTTGTTACTACTGATTTGAAGGAAGCTCAGAGACAGAAGGAATAGTTTCATGTTTCACTTATCCTAGCCGGCTTGGATCCTGCGCTCGAACTTTATAAAGCTCAAATCCTTGCTGGAGAGTAGTTACCTACGGTGGTAGATACTTTCTTCCATCTCAATCGTTCCTTTCTGGGACAGTTCTGTGGTGCCGAGTACTGACTATTCTGTCCTAGTTTCTAGTGCTGTTGGTCGTGGTAGTGGACGTGGCGGTAGAGATGGTGGTCGTAGTTTTGGTCGAGGAGGAGGCCGTGGTGGTAGAGACAATAGTCGTAGTGGTGGCCGCGGTGGTGGTGGTGGCCGTGGTCAACCACGAAAGTGTAACTATTGTGGAATTTTCGGTCATGTGGAAGACTTGTTGGGACAAGTGGCGCAAACCAGAATATGCACATCAAGTGCATGATGAAAATATGCAGTCCCAGTTCACCACTTCTGCTCCCAGAGATGATACTTCGGGTTTCAATCAGACTTCAACGTCCGATATCTTATCTCCATTTGAACAAATCCTCTAGAAGTTGAACGCGCTTGCTAGTACCACCTCCCAACATACTGCAACTGTCACGTTCCGATCCCGCTAGGGTTAAATCGTCCTCGCCTGGATCCTTTAGCGGGACCGATCGTCCTCGCTTTGGCGTGATGCCGTGCGAGCCTGGAGTTGCGCTCGCACAAGGCAAGAACGTGCAGTGATAGGAACCCATTTGAAACACAAGTTAGAAAACACATTCGTAGATAGTTGAACACAAGGTATAGGAAGAAAACATGCTTTTATTGATAATTCGGAGTAATTTACATAGAGTTTACATTTGATGCGCCTCTCGGCTACTTGGTTTGCATTACAAAAGAAAAAACTCAAAAGGTAGGGCGCGCTCCATCAGATGAGTCTTGTCATCTGTACATTAAGCCCTTGTATAGATTGAAAGTCCACGCCTCCAAAATTAACTTGCTTCAACTATACTTCAAAATATAAGAGCTTCTAACGCCTTCTCGTCTATCTACTAGCGTTGCACCGTCCGAGTGCCTGAAATAGTTGTCCACAACGTGGGTCAGTATTCAGCTGTACTAGTGAGCGGGACGAACCCACTCGCCTAAATCAACACTTGCTTATTAGGGGCGAGCATGCATTAAAATGATCTTTCTATAGAGAACTAAGTGAATTTCGTTCATATCAGTTGCATGTTTTTAGAGGAACGAAAATAACGTTGAATCCATAAAGTACATCGGTTGCTTACTCAACCGATGCACGCCTTTCCTGCAACGAAACATAAGTATACTTACCATCTGCACAAGACAATAAATTAGCATGTGTTCTATTTTTATGCGGTCATTGGTGTGATCGATACCATGGGGACTTATCCAAGGCATTCCGGCGCGTCCTGTCAGCCCGGGTAGCAAGTCCTGCTGAAGGTCCCGCAATACATCGCGATTAGCACGATCAAATATTTCCTCCCGGGTCGATACGGTTCCAGTGCCCCAAAATACCGTTTCGAGGAAATGCCAAATCTTGTGCACAAGTTGTCCCAGACCATGCAAATGCGTGAACAGTTCAATATCATACAATGCATGGGATGAAACATAAGAAGTGAAGTAGCAATATATATACTTATGCAACAGTTCATATTTTCTCAAAGTCGTGTTCCGATTTTGGTGTCCCATGGGTCCAAACTCTCCGAGGCACCAGGCCGCAACCAATAATCCAATTTTCTTTATATATTGAAGCTCGTGTTTATGACGTGTTCATGAATATACAAGTTAGTCTACAAATCCATGTTCCTTTCTTAGTGGCTGGTATGCATTGTAGCTAAGGATTTTCTAGGCGTTTAGCCGGGCATCATCGATTGAACGTTTGAAACATTAGAGATGCGGACGTGAAGAAATAGGAAAGAAGGGTCCGAACCACTCAATGGTTAAGGGGAAGTGATAAAAGAAGGAGTCCCGTCTAGCGACGATCAAACGTCAGTTACGCAGACCTGCAATAACATGAGCACCGGGTTAGAATCCTTTGCCTATCCTTCCTCCCGAACTCTCCAAGAATCAAAGCTCCAAACGAGAGCGAAAACCAAGCAAATAGAAAGCAACACCAAAACGAAATCCCAAAGCGACATCAAGAAAACCAAGCAACAAAGGACGAAAACTATTGGACTCGTTTCAATAGAAGCCTATCCATGAGTTGGAAAGGATCATCGCATTTCGTCCGTGGCAAGAGGATGCCGAAGATCTAAACACCAAACTATGACTCAGACAGACTAGCCATAAGTCCAATTATATAGTGCGTATTCCGGTCGGATCGGAATTTGAGGCACTACAGCAACCATGGCACATATAGGTAATCCTGCTTTTGTGGCAACCCAGTCACCATCCACCTCTTGGGTCATCGACTCAGGAGCAGTCTTTTGATCTTGTTCATTTTGATATTTGGGGCCTGTCTAGAGTCAAAAAGTTCGAAATGATTTCAGTATTTTGTTATTTTTATTGATGATTATTCCAGAATAACTTGATGTTATTTAATGAAAGAAAGATATGAGTTTCCAAATGTGTTATCTGCCTTTCATAATAAAGTCTATATTCAGTTTGATAAACGTATCAAAATTCTGCGTTCTGATAATGCTTTGGAGTATACTCAATCTTCTGTGAACAGTTTTTGTGTTGATCGTGGTATGATTCATCAAACCAGTTATGTCCACATCTCTCAACAAAATGGTATAGCCGAACGTAAACATCGACACATTTTAGATGTGGCTCGAACTCTCATGTTCAATATGCATATCTCTAAACAGTATTGGGCTGATGCCGTTCTTACTGCATGTTATCTAATTAATCGTATGCCATCATCTGCATAAAATAACAAAGTTTTATTTACCATATTACATACATATGTCGCACCTTTTTTTTTTACCTCAAGTGTTTTGGGTGTCGCTTTTATTCATAACTTGGAACCTAATCGAGATAAGTTGGCTTCTAGATCTCTGAAGTGTCTTTCTTGGTTATCCCTGTACTCAAAAAGGTTATCGTTACAGTCCACAGTCACGCAAATATTATGTCAGTGCGGATGTTACATTCTTTGAGTCTACCCCTTTCTTTCCTTCAGGAGACCGTTGTATTCCTTTTACAACAGATTTGATATCTTCCATACCACTTACGGTCATTCCTGAGTCGATGTCTCCATTCCTCCTTTACAGGTTTATCAGAGATTTAAGGACAAGCCAGTGGTTCTGCAGAATTCAGCCCTCAACTAATCAGCTTCCGTGCCTGTGGTTTCTGCTCCCATCACCACAGATTCAGATGATCTTCCTATTGCTCTCAGAAAAAAAACGTTTTTGTACCACAAAGAATAAGTATCCCATTTCTAACTATGTCTCATTACACCGTGCTTCATCATCTTTTCATGCATTTGCTGTTTAATTGTCTTCTATTTCCATTCCCAAAACTTGCAAGCATGCTATATCTTCTGGTTGAAAAAGTTCAATGGATGAGGAGATGTATGCTTTACATCAAAATCAGACTTGGGAGCTTACATAACTTTCTGTTGGAAAACAAACAGTATGTTGTAGATGGTTCTGTTGAGCGCCTCAAGGCACGGTTGGTTGCCAAAGGGTATATCCGAGGGGTGTACACTGTTAAGTATCATCCCTTTGGCAACCAACCATGCCTTGATGCGCTCAACAGAACCACCGGGATGATACTTAAGAGTGTACACCCCTCAGATATATGTTGTTGATTATATGGAGACTTTCTCTCCAGTGGCTCGGCTGAATTCAGTTCGGATTCTTATTTCTGTGGCGGTTAATTACTACCAATGGCCTATATATATATCAGCTGGACATAAACAATGCTTTCTTGCATGGTGACTTACATGATGAGGTTTATATAGATCAACCACCGAGATATGTTGTAGCAGGAAATGAAAAACTCGTATGTCGATTGAAGAAAGCATTATATGGACTGAAATAGTCACCTCGTGCTTGGTTTGACAACTTCAGTTCAGTTCTCATTCAGTATGGTTTTCGGCATACCACATCAGATCATTCAGTGTTTTGCCATTCTTTCTCAGCAGGTATTATCGTGTTGATTGTTTATGTTGATGATATCATTATATTTGGGAGTGATCATATTGGGATTGTGGACTTGAAGGCCTACCTTAGTTGTCAGTTTCATCCTAAGGATTTGAGTCTTCTTTGATATTTTCTTGGAATCGAGGTTGCTCGATCTAAGAATGGTGTGTATCTGTCACAACACAAGTATGTTCTAGACTTGCTCTTCGAGACTGGGATGTTGGAGTGTCGGCCAGTTGAGACTCCTATGGATTATCATGACAAGCTTGATGCTGACAGGGAAGAGTTATTTGAGGATGTTGGATATTATAGACGTTTGGTTGGCAAACTTATATATCTTACTGTTACTCGACCAGACATCACATATGCAGTTGGAGTAGTTAGTTTATGCATGCCCTTTGGCAACCACATTGGGAGGCTATCTCTCGCATTCTTCGATACTTGAAAGGTGCACCTGGAAATGATTTGTTGTACAAACCTTCCCAGTTGCTTACGGTGACGGGGTTCAATGATGCTGATTGGGCAGGCAGTCGCAGTGATAGGAGGTC
The DNA here is from genome assembly GCA_036927795.1 of Iris macrosiphon. NCBI lineage: Eukaryota > Viridiplantae > Streptophyta > Magnoliopsida > Asparagales > Iridaceae > Iris > Iris macrosiphon. Next base: position 146,808,387 of record JAYESA010000013.1, on the reverse strand, counting down.
TATTTCTGGTTATTGTACGTTTGTGGGTGGCAATTTTGTCACGTGGCGTAGTAAGAAGCAGAATGTTGTGGTTTGTTCTAGTACAGATACCGAGTACCGTGCGATAGCTCGTACAGTTTCTGAGATGATGTAGGTGCAGTCTCTTCTTCATGAAATGGGGATTATGATTCCTATTCCGATGGAGATGTATTGTGATAATCAGTCGGCAATGTTTATCGCAAGTAATCCGGTGTTTTATGAGCGCACGAAGCATATCGAGGTGAATTATCATTTTGTTCGTGATTTGTTTTTGAAGAAACATTCTCACTCCTTATGTTCGGTCAGAGGATCAATTATGTGATATCCTCACAAAACTACTTGCTCGTGGTCAATTTTTTGATTTATGTAGCAAGCTGGGCATGTCTGATCTATATGATCCTGCTTGAGGGAGGGTGTTAGAGTTATTTTATTTTGTTATTAATCATATGAGGGTATAATAGTAATTGTGGGTGTATTGCATATCAATATAAATAGACATGAGATGCAACCTAGGATTTGATGTCCTTGCAATCTCCTTTCTCATATTCTCTCTCCTACCTTTTTTCTTCTCTCCTCTCCATCTCTAAACTTCACTGATCCCATTATCATTTGAGCCATATTGATGAAAGTTGTGAATGGCTATATGGATCGTAAGGAAGATATACTAATGCACGAGGATGGCGACCTTTGGGTGATGAGGACACATCTATCGGAGTAGATTAGCCTTTGACGAATACTAGATCGTGGGTATCTGCCAGAGCTAGTGGATTTACATCTTGCTGCAATTGGATCGCCATCTACTGTTGTTGCTCGAGATTGGGGTCTATTGCTCGAGGTCAGGGGTCGACTTCATGAATTGGATCCAATAATACAAGAGGAAAAAGAGTTTGATGGCGATGAGACAGGAAGAGAATGTTGAGTTTGAGGTGGAGGATGATTCAGATGATAATGATGAAGTTCCGCTTGACGATGATATTTAGTAATTGAGTGATATTTTGATGGTTTGACAAACTTTATGACGAGTGTCATAAGACATTTATATAACTCGTCTTCATTTTATTGGTTTATGTCATTTTGGATAATGTAGTACAACTCTTGCTTTAAACCATAGATTATAGTATCGGCCAATATCGATCCGATACGGTCGATGTCGATACCTATACAGTTTGACATGTCTCGATATGACCGATACCAACATTGTGGGATATTTTTTCAGTTAATTTGGTGAAGACAATTGAACAAAAAAGACCAATCAACAATGGTGTAAAAGCATAGTAATGTTGTAAAAACATGTAAAAGAAGAAAACTTATATATCGTAGGTAAACCAATTGGTAAACCAATTGGTAATAGTGAGTATTATTTCATTCAATTTCAAAACTACTAAGAAACAACACATAAATACTTAAAATTAACATAAATACTTAAAATTATGCATAAATGTGTAACATTTTTCTTCTTCTAAAATCTTAATAATTTATTTGTCTTGTACCAAAAAAATTCGATACTCTGATCCAAAACCACTGATGCTGTCGATATTGATACTCATGTTGATACCGATACTCATAAGAAGATTCCGATTCTACTAGGAACAGGGCAACTATGTCTAATTGGGACATACCTCTAAATTACTAGGTTCTTAGCCTAGAGAGGTATAGTTTGATTTGTTATTTATAATAAAGTTATTCCTTTCTGAAAAAAAAATCCCTTATAACAGGCGCAACCTTAGTTATATAGTCTTGTTGCAAATCATCTTTTTATTTATTTGTTTTTGTTCTTTTCTTATGCGAGTCGCTGCTTTTTTTTTGGTCTTTCGAATGGCTGGAGATGGTCTTGTGGAATGTGACATCAGAAGTTATTGTATTCCAATATTCTATGCAATGTCATTTCACAAAATTTCATTTAATCACATTTTTATTTTACTCAACTTGTTTCTCAATAATCCTTTTTTATCAGAACTCATTGTTCGTTTCTTTTAAGCTTCAAAGCCAGGTCCTTTTTGTTAAATCATTGGTAACCCCCATGTTACCTGATATATTTTCTTTTGTTCACAAAACTTCCTCATAGATTAATCTCATGTTCATGTCCTTATCCAAGATTAATATCTTATACATATAACTTTTATGAAACTGTGAGTAAATAAGCAACATATGTAGTATCCGGAATAGGTTCTCTCCTCTAGATGATTTGTTTGTTGCATTGTAGTTACAAGAGTATTTCTAGCCCAAACATAAATAAAAATTTGATAATATTTTTGATATATTCTATGCTCGGAAAATATTGTCACATATCTTTTTTAAAATAGTTTCATCTCTGTTACAATATTTGGTGCAAAAACTGGACTCAAGGGAATGGAGATTCGAGAGCAACACTTATAACTGTATGATCTGATGCCATGACTTTCACTTTTGTTGATGCCATGACTTTCACTTTTGTTGCTCCCTGCAGGTAAAAATTCAAAAGGACAGTGAAGTGCGCTTAAAGATCATTGGGACTCGTGTTGATGCCACAGAAATTGTATGTCTTCTTGCCTATTCGTTTTAGACTAGAATATCTTCTTGACTGTCTATTGCTTTTATTACATCATCACCATCCAAGCCTTCTCCCATGAGAGTAGGGTCGGAAATGGAGCATAAAAAGGTTCCATAAAAGATTTGACAAAATGTTATGACTGATTGTCTTGTGTTGGTGTCTACTTTCTGCTCAGCGAAGGAACTCCCTAAGCATACTTTTGCGGAGTGCCAACGTAGTTATGAGCATGAGAGGGTTATACGATGAAACCTAGGTGACCAGTTGGCAAGTATGTGGACCTATTTTTGGACATGTAGTTTAAGGCATAGTTTGTAGTATCGGCCGATATCGATACAGTTTGGCATGTCTCTCGATCTGATGCTGGCCGATACCCGATACTAACCAATATTGACATTGGGGCAAGGTTCAAAGTATCGGTATCGGAATCGGTATCGGACCATTCCTATGAGTATCGGGATCGGCGGTATCGGTAGTATCGGCGGTTTCGGATCGGAGTATCGGATTTTTTTGTATCGGAAAGCAAACAACTATTAGTAAATTATTAACATTTAAAAGAATATATTTTATACATTTATGCATAATTTAAAGTATTTTCAGTATTGTTTTTTAGTATTTTTGATATTGAATGAAATAGTAGTCATCCATGTTGATTGATTTATATGCGATAGATACGTTTTCCTCTTTTATATGTTTTTACAACCTTATTATGCTTTTACATCTTTTCTAATTGGTCTTTTTAATTCAATTTTTTTTGCCGAATTGACTGGAAAAAAGATCTCTAATGTCGGTATTGGTCAGCATCGGGTATCGGTCGGTATCGGATCAGGACATGCCAAACTGTATCGGTATCGGCCATATCGGATCGGTATCGGCCGATACTTTAAACTATGCATTGGGGGTCTCTTTTTCGTTCAATTCGACAAAAAAAATTGAACGCAAAGACCAATCAAAAAGGGTGTAAAAGCATAATAAGGTTTTAAAAGCATATAAAAGAAGAAAACTTATGTATCTCATGTAAATCAATCGGCAAGAGTAACTACTATTCATTCAATTTCAAAACTATTAAGAAACAACACGAGAAATATTTAAAATTATGCCTAAATGTACAAAATATATTTTCTAAAATGTTAATAATTTATTAATATTTATTTGTTTTCCGATACCAAAAAATTCTATACTCTGATCCAAACCCGTCGATATTGCCGATACTGTCGATCCCGATACTCATAAGAATCGTCCGATTCCGATACTGTAAACCTTTAAACGCATGCAACCAAAGGGGCAAACTTTCAAGTTTTCCTAGACTATAAAAGGTTTAGACGAAGGGGATAGATGATACGTGCTATAGAGAATTGCATTTTATCTCTATGACATACGAGGCCAAAGAGTGAAAATGAATGACATTCACATAGGATCGCTTTATTATATGTGAATAATATAGTTTAGGCCTTGCCTAGTAAAAGTAACCCTTACTATAGAAGAGTCGCTATGTATTCCCCTTTGTATCGATAATTTAGGATATGTGGCGGCAGCTGGAATATGACTAGGGATATTGACCATAATGGCTACTAGAGTTTAGGGTTGGCTAAGATTAGGGATTAGGGTTTGGATTGGTGGCTAGATTTAGGGATTGGTTGAGGGAATACACCTAGAGTTTGTCTTTGGTTATGGTGGTTGGAAAAGGTGATGGCGTGTAGGGATCTCTACTCTAGAGGATGTTGTGCCAATCTGAGATTGCTTAGTAAGGAGTCCTTATGGTGTATAGTATATTAGTCGCCGAAGTTCTTCGGTCACCCAAGTGGAGAGGTCGTCGTCTTTTAAGGTCGCGACGGCGAGGACTTAAGAGAGTTTGGTGATTCTCTTGTAGTTCTTGTGGATTAGAGAGTTGGTGGCTTTGGTGAGCGTAGTGGAGGTGCGTGTAATTCCACCATAGCTTTATATACATTATTTCATGTCAGCTTATCAGTTATTTTACTTTTCGCAAAGCTATGTAAGCCGGACAGACATTTCATTTCAGTACTGAAAAAGTTGTACTTCGTTGAAATGAATCAATAAAATGAACTATTTTCTTCCTATACTGTGTATTCAATGTTTCAGCTACTGTGTTGCTGAGTTATTTTCAAAAGCTTATAAACTGTGCACATTTTTGCCTAGTACAAGTGTAACCTAGACTTGTACGATATCACGTCCAGTGGCGATTATCGGTTCCACGAAACCGGGATGTGACATTTTGTTCTCTCTTTTGGATATTAAAATATCTCGATTGCCCTTTGCTTGTTGACATAGCCAAGTTGGGATGAACCACGTTAAATTTTTCGTGTGCTTTATTTTTCTGATTTTACGTATTTTCTCTAATTATCAGTGTTTCAGTTATAGCGTTGTAGTAGTTTCCACACAAGAAACTATGCACTAGTGATATTGTCCTATCTTATAATTTCTATCTCAAGAATCTGAATACTATATTCACAAAAGTCTTGTGTTATTGCAGTTCTGCATTGGCACCATCAAAGATGATTTCTTGGGTGTAACCAATGATCCTGGGGTTGCTCCTTGATGAGGCACAAAGAGATTGTATCGGAAGTGGGGTCCAAACAACATGATGTGTAGCCAATGAAGCAGATACTGTGATGTGAAGTCTGATCGTCTCTTTTGAATTATTCTGCGTAGCTTCTCATGTATGTCGGTAACATTGTATTATATGATGGAACATGATTACAGTTTGTTATTTGCTAAAACGTGGAATGCTAGTCAAATTGTCATTATGAGATGCTCTTTCGGATGAGTTTTTTTTTTGAACATTTCTTTTTCTCATCTGCAACTGCAGTTTACTACACTAATTAAGAGCATGACGAATTTGGGGTAAAAGCTCTGAGAAGTTTTTCATTGCTATTAAGCATCTTCGGATGTTTCCAAAGTAGTACCCATTTGATTTGTTTTTTTTTGGACTATACAGATTAGACGTTGCTGTCACTTGCACATGATCTATGGTTACCACAATCCTCCTTTCAACTCTAGTCATACCTGCAGATATTGGATGATGGTCGACATGAATGCCATAGCAATAGATGAGTCCCCTTGCCAAAGCGCTCTATTGCCTTTCATAAAACCCTTAGGGCATCCTCTATTCCTTAAATCAGCTTTTGACCCAACGATGATTCGTTCCGTATATTTCACGAAATGATGATTCATACCATACATTTCAGGCTTGTGGCAAATGAAATATCTGTTAACAGTGTCGTAGGCCTAATCTTGATGCAACGTTTCCTTTCTTGTGTTTCAAAATCTCTGATGAGTTCATGAACAAGTTATATTTTATCCCCAATATGTCTCTGCCCTTAATGAATGAAACTAGGTTATGGGCCACCAACTACTGGAAGATATTATCGGTCTTGCATATGATCTTCGGAATCAATTTATAAACAAAGTTAGCAAGCATGAGATGGTCCGTATATAGTTTTGGATATTGTTAGACGTCCCGCACTCCTAGGGATCAGAGTTATGAACCTCTGGTTCATTTCTTTAAGCAGCTTAACCTTTGAAGATATCTTGGATGGTATTTGTAAAATAAGAAGTCACAATATTGATATGACATATGGACTTATTTTTTTGTTTAAGTTATTGGATGTGTACCGAGAGCATATCTGTTGTCCCCTATTTCTGTTTCCTCTCTATTACATGTGGGATTTTTTTTTTTTTAATACCAGCTGAAGCCAACATGTAATAGAGAGTGGACATAAATATGTGACGTAAATAGTGGGACAGTAGATATGCTCTACTATTTTTTGTTGTTTAGGCCCTCTAGTATTTTTGTTTTGTGATGCACGTCTTTTGTTCTTCCCAATGCAGCTTGAAAAACAAGGGTAAGTCCATCTAAATTTGAAGCTCTAAGATGACCAAAACCTCATTTAGTACACATTGAGCCTGGGCCTCAGAAGTACTTGGACAAGTTCATACCGACGTGTGGACCGACGTCAACAAGTGCAAGGGGGTGGGTTCTCTTCATTACCTTTACCAACGATTTGTCCAATATGGATATATATATTTGAAGTATCAATTATAATATTTTGAGCAATTCAAGGAGTATAGGAATGAAGTTTGAGAAACAAATTATCTAAAGTATTAAGGTTCTTCGATCGCATCGAGATGTAGAATATTTTAGCCACGAGTTTACCTACTCTCTCAAAGAGAATGGATTCTCTCACAATGGACCCCTCCTAGAACGTTGCAAATGAATGGTGTATTAGAAAGGAGGAATCACACTTTATTGAATATGGTGCAGTCCATGATGAGCCTCACAATAATGACAAGTCTCACAGATCTACCTTTATCTTTTTTGGGCCATGCTCTAGAAAGCACCGCTTATTTATTTAATCGAGTTTCATCGAAATTCGTAGATAAGACACCATATGAGATATGGAAGGACAAAAAACCAAATCTTATGTTGAGGTTTGAGGTTGTGTAACATTTCCCAAAGATCTCGTGAGGAAAAAATGGATATAAGTAGGTGAATTACAGGTTTGTTGGGTATCCAAAAGAGACCACGAGATACTACTTCTACCTCCCAAAGGATCAAATAATAATTATTTCCAAACACGGGAATGGAACGAGAAGAAGAACAAGAAGGAGAGAGAGAGAGAGAGAGAGAGAGAGAGAGAGAGAGTCTATCCACTAGAGCCTTTTACAGAGGCGGGAGATGAAAGAGAGGTCATTTTCGAATATATTTGGTTGGAGAATAATAATATCTTTCTATCCATCTAATTTGTCAAAGATATTTGTTTCCTTATTAAATTTTGAGTTATTTATATTTGTTGGCCCAATGTTTATGTTGAGTTTTTGAATATGGCTAATCGATTAAGTTTAGCATTATGATAATCGATCAATCACTATAGTATCTTCTACTTAAACTCAGAATTGTCCAGATATGTAATATTTGCTTCTGTATATTTTCTTGTTCGTCCAACATGTACTTGCAGAAAGCAATAAGCAAGATCAACAATGGATGGCGTTATACCAGAAGATTTCGTCCAACCGCCTACGACTTATCTGGAGCCTCGCACCCGGGGGTTCCGCTGCCAGGTCAGCGGACGGGGGTCGAGGGGGCAGAGCCCATCGTGGGGGTTCGGGGGCGAAGCCCCCGAAAGGTATTCAGATTCCCAGATATGGTTATCTTTAGACAACTGCCGTCAAGGAAAAAAACGCCTTCAAGTCAGCAGATGTTTCATAAGTTTGGCGTCATCAGTGCTCTTGGTTTTCATTTGTAATTTGATATTTTTTTGAGTCTAGGACTTTTGTACATCGAGTCGCACTGGCATAACCCAAGTTCACTCAAATAAACCCATAAAACTATCCGCAAATCAATCTACATTCAACCCAAACCTTACCAGAATAGACAACAAAATTCGGACCGAATTTGTCCCAAATTCGCACGAACTCGGTTATCCTTTTGGTATGAAATCAACCAGTTTAATTAGCTCCCGATTTCTTGTCCTCCAACGTTCGAAAATTCAAATATTCTCATTCTGGCTGAACTCGGTTTGGTAATAACTTATAAATATAGTTGAATTTTCACATTCTTACTCACTCAACCATTCTCAATCTTTCTATCCTATAGTGAGTAAACCCCCAGAGCCTAAACTTTCTTATCTCCAAAATCAACTCCCATCCTTCTAGTACCAAGTGCGGTCTCAGTTTAGAAGTCTACATAGTTGTAAAGAGCTTGGTTTATCAAGCCCCTGTTCTGTGTGAAGTTGCGAGCCTTCGAATCAAAACTCGTGGTGTGTGAAGTTACGAGACTTTAGATCAAATCTCGTGGTGTAAAGAAGTGGTAAGCCTTCGGATCAAAGCTTGTGATTCACTATTGGTGATTATAGTGGATAAAACTCTGAGCAAGAGTTCTCGGGACTGGACTAGTCCTCTAGAGGAAAACCAATATACATCGCGGTATTTGCGTTTGCTCTTTTTTTTCCTTACTTTATTATATTGCATATACACTGCTAGTTATTTGCTGCCTTCACTCTGCTTAATTTTTAATTGGCTAGATTATTCCGCTGCACTCTATTCACCTCCTCTAGAGTTGCTTTACGGTCCTTCAATATTTACCCCCATTATTAATGCCTAGTTCCATTTTTCCTATTAGTTTTAAATACTACTACCTCCCTTTCATCCGTTTCTCAAGTGTTATTTTTATTTACTCTTATTAATAATGTCAACTCTTCAGAAATATGATAGTAGTAATTAAATTAATAATAAAAAAATAAGGTAAATACAACAGAATTAGCCATTAATAATATGGTAAATACAAATTAGATTAGATAAAAAGATATTATTATTCTCCAACCAACTGTATTTGAAAATGCCCTCTCTTTTTCATCTCCTGCCTCTATAGATGTAACAGCCCAATTTCGCTCAGTTCAGCAAGACGATTTACTTGGCAAAATCTGCATTCAGACTTGGCGTTTTAGTAGTTCTCTCGGAGTCTCGCTCGGCCGAGGCAACCCCTCATTCTGGTGGGTGGCTCCGGTGAACCCATCTTCACTTGGCCTGCACACATAATAATTTGATATACATGCTAGTCGCTAGGTTATCACCTGTTGCATGCTAATAAATACAAGTGAACTAACCTAGCTAAGGGACTAATTCTCGCCCGTTAACATTCTCGTAATAGAACAAGGAAATTCTATATCCATACTCCTACTTTATTTTTGTCAAGTTAGTTTTCTTATGTTTTCATGCTTGTCTGCTTTACATGCTAACTAGTATTCGCTCGTCTCATTTCTGCCATGCTTGTCACGTAGTTTCATGCCACAGTCAGATAACATGATACATGTCTCAATTCATCTAGTTTGGCCGAAAGACTATCAAATAGTCCTTCCATGCAAGTCTGAACATGGAAGTATTCATGACCGTTAGGTCACCAAGGTGGTTCCCGAACTAGGGGGTTGCAGCATGACAAGTTAAGCAAGAGTTATGATCATGCATCTCGGGGAGCAATACTCGTTCAGGATATGATCAGACGGCTCGGGGAGTCGATAAGTTTGTTAAGAAGATAAGATTTGAGCAAGTTCATGATATGAGATCTGGAAGACTAGAGTTTGCATGGTCATGGACAACTTGTGCACAATATTTTTTTGGTTCCTGCGGACGGTCGCCGAAGCACCGGGGCCGATCCGATCCAGACGAAATATTTTAATAGTCGTTCGTTTCGTGCAGAATTAGCGTGCAATGGCTCTCCGGTACCTAGCATTGTACCCCATTCCGTCAGTGACTATAACTCATCCTTTATGGCTATGCTAGTGATTATTTCATATAGATTAAGTCGGCATACGAGCGATAATCCGCGTGCAAGTCGTTTGGCACCTGTTTGATGCACGATGCACTAGTCGTGATCAGAACACTTGATACCTATGAAAAGAGAATTTTATGCACGATACCTTATACTCTAGAATGGATGCATGATACGCTATCTAGCTCAAGCGTAACACACCTGAGGCAAGAACACGTTCATAACACTAAGTTTCGTATGTGCACCCCTTTCGTTCATTTCATGTTTTATATGCTGGTTAATGTGGTTTACCTTTGACAGGAAATGACGAATGGTAAGTTGTCATTTACTCTTGATATTTTGTGACATACTGCGTCACACTGCAACACGAGTATGCTTGATATTATTGCCATAGAACTGATCCTAAGGCAAGACTAGTAAGACAACATAATGATAGCGTGCACATAACATAGTTTTGTTGAGTGTGCGAGAAGCCTCCCCACCACTGCATTCAATGTACTGATAATCCACCAGATTGTATGTAGGGTGCAGGGAGTGACTCGTTCGGTGCAGAGTTTTTGTCATTCGAGCTAAGGCGAGGAGTTCATCCCGGCGCTTTGGAGCGTTAGGTCGAAGCAGAAGCACCATATAAAGGACGTAATGTATCGGAACATCGACATCAAGCCTTGTAATATTTTATTGTATTAAGAGAGAAAGAGAGAGAGAGAGAGAGAGAGTACCAAGTGATTGTAGTTCTCGGCCTAGCGCCGCTTGTAACATTTCTTGAATATCAATAAAAGAGCTTATTTTTGCTTCATACTTGTGTTTATTCTTATTCCACTGCTTTAGGATAATCTGTGCGACTTTGAGGCTTAGTTTTAATCGGCCGTTTCAGGTGCTTGCCTTGCGCGGGCACAACTTAGGCTCGTGCGACATCACGTCCAAACGAGGATGTTCGGCCCTGCTGGGCCGGGGCGTGACAATAAACTCCAATGGATAGACTGACTCACCATCCATCCGCCCCCTCTTTCTCTCCTTCTTCTTCTTCTTCTTCTTCTTCTCGTTCCATACTCGTGGCAGTAATTCCTTTGTCTCTCCAGAGACCACCACAACTTACTCCGCCCTTTCCTCCATCACAACTCTCTAGCTCTGCTCGATCTCTCTTTAGAAAGCCACTTTCTAAGTCGTTCTTCTTACACTCTCTCCGCTCGAGGAGCAGCCCCATCTCTCCTCTGTTCCCCCATCAAATCCTTTCATGGAGGCCAAAGCGAGCCATTTGTGGATTCAGTAGAAGAATGGGAAGAAGAAGATGAAGAAGATTGGGAAGAATAAGGCGGATATTGATAAGACATTTCTGGAAAAAGCCATATGTAATATGAAGAAATGAGCTGGCACTTAGCGAAGGCCTGCCGAGTGCAAGGAAGGAACTTGCTGATAGTCAAGCTTCAGCCGTAACAGTGTAAGGTATTTCGCAAGATGCATAAGAGACTGATACGCAAGTGTGAAGACCCTTCATGGTTCTTAAGAAGGTAGACAAAGTTGCCTACAAACTCGAACTCCCCGCAAAGGTGAAGATTTTTTTCGTCTTCCATGTGTAAACCCCCCTAATTTTAAAGTTATAATTTAATTATTTTTGTTATTTTCTTTATTTAATTGTTGGATATTTTTTTCAGTTATTTACTTAGCTAAATAGAAAATATTTTTTTTGATTAAATAGCGTATATAAATATTTGTTTATATCAAGCAGTTAAAAATGTTTCACAAAAAATATTTTTTGGGTTTGAATTATTTAAAAAAGGGTAACAAATATTTTAGAATTATTTTAAATATACATTGTCACGACCCGCACCGGGAATAAGGGCACGAGTAGTGAGCAACGCCCAGCCTACACCGCAACATCGACGGTAGAACGCTGTCTAGGTCAACTCTACTATCTAAACATCTCATACAACATATACATGGTACCTGTCAATCATCTCAACTCCAAACGGAAGAACAATATGACATCTGATAAATGTAAACTATACTCAATCACAATGCAAACTAAGGAAGATAAAGCACGACATGAAATAACGAAGGAAAGAGTCATAATACTTCCATAAGGCTGAAATAATATATATACATGCTAATAAACTTAAAAAAAAGTCCAAAACAAGTCTAAACAGTAAGTCTAAGCCTCCTCAGCCTCTGGTACTAGGTCCTCCTGCTCTAAAGGAGTATCCTCTAATGGTACGCAGTCCTGCGGCCCGTAGTAGGTGGGACACTGGTCCACTAGCCAATCATCTGAAAAATATATCCAGTCAGGATTGGAGCGAAGTACATACCTCTGAAAGCAGTTTCAAATACATAATCGAGCATATATAACAGATAATAGAAAAGAATACAAGATAACAAACCATCAGAATGGAATAAAATAGAGTGAACAAGTAATATACTGGAATGATGAACATATAATAGAATAACTATAATTTAATGAAAATAGATAAAACTAGTTAATGTGCCATGGAATACAAGTTTATTATGTGATCGGTTTGGGTTGAACATGAATACAATATGGTAACTCGATTACACGTGTGATATATAATCGACATGTACACGAAAATACTTGGCTTGATCACATAACCAACTTCCACTCCCCCATCCCCAACCAATACCAATAGATCCAATCACGACACGTTACGAACACTAATATGGGTATACTGAACACGAGCATTGTGTGAACACGAAGTACACTAAAATCAATACCTGATACACACGATAAAATACATGTGAAGGAGTACCCGTTGAACACTGTAAGGGATAATATCTCCTGACAGGATCCATATAGTACCAGTCCATGAAACCACTGTGTCAAAATTAAGTATACAGTTCTAGAATATGTGATATATACACTATCATGAAATAAAAACTAACAGAGAAATGTACTCGCCCTGTCCGGAGCAAATGATGTGGAACAATGCCTGAACCGGTACCCCACAGACCTGTTTAGGAATTTACAGGTTACTAGGTATAATGAAAGAGAAATAAATCTAAAATGATGAATTGGGTGATCTCTAAGTTATACTAGGTCACTTTGGTCAAACGGGGTCAAACGGGGTCAAACTAGGTCAAAGGTTGACTTTTAAAAGTCAAACTAGTCAATATTAATCAACTCTAGCCAAAGCTAGGTCAACCCTATCATTCTAAGTTAAAACTAGCTAAACTAGTCTATCTCCCAAGTGTATTAGCTATTTATCTATTAACACTAAGTATTGGTTAACACTATTATAAATACACTAGTTAAATATACTTAAGAACTATATTACCTATGGATATCAACTAGCTAATACTTATCTAACTAATACCTTGGTTGACACACATGACACTTAACTCATATGGATATCAAGTACTAGTTAATACAAATACTACATAGAGGTATTTATATCTAACTACATAAATAACAACTCAATCCTAAACTAATACTAAGTGCTATAACAACTGATATATATATATATATATATATATATATATATATATATATATATATATATATATATATATATATAATCACACTAACTACTAATATATGATTCACTAACTGACATCTAAAACACCCTCTGCTAGCTAATCAAGTACCTGACACTAATACCTATACCTATTAACTGCTAACTGTTACAACCTACTAATACTAACAGCTAACAATTCACTACTTACTAATATACTACAAAATTGAAACTACCTAATACCTCACTGACTGACACATACTTGGTACTACGGCTACTATCTGAACTGCCCAAATTAACCTAAATTTGTGTCTTAAGCTCACACACAGACACAATATCACATATACCAAACTTATATATACTAAACACAACTCCTATTGATACCCCCCTATTGCACAACACAGATGCCTATTTCCACTTCTTGACACACACATTCATTAGTACAATCTAGTTGCACTCATATATCACATATCATACATCTCAATATAACACATACCTCACTCTTGTACACAATGTACACATCTACACAGTGTAAAGTCTGATACATATAACCCCTACTCCCCTAATGTCTGATGTGATGCACAAGTTAAAGTGCAACTCCAAGTTGCTGCTGTGTCTAATGTCCATGTCTGGACAGACTTCTCAACTCCCCCTCATCACTTAGACTCAATTGACATCTGAGCACCCTGTGTTCAGGCCCGATTCTAAGCTTCAATCTCTTTTCATACTCATTCTGCTACTGATACTACTGACCTGCTCAAGTGTATTAGTTTCTGCTATAGTTTGCTGATACTTCCAAGTATCAGTCCACTCTAGGTATAATGAACTCTCCCCACTGAACCAACTGTTGTGAGATGCCACCAACACCCTTGCTACTGCTCTCGAGCAAATGCCCAAAACTGTGGCTAAGACTGACACTAACTTCTCCCACTAAACCTGTTGCTGTGCACTTCAGACTAAGGCTCGACTGCTCAAAGCAGTGAGCACACCAAGACACTCACCTCTCCTACTGCTATTGCTGCTCGGCTACTACTCCTGTTGCTTTTCTCTTTAACAGAAATCAATATTGCAGTTGTAACTGTTACTTCTATCCCAAATCCTCAATTACCTGCCATTAACTCCCCATACATTCATGGACTATGATACCCAACTCCCTTACACATTCAGATATGTGCACACCCCATGACTGAACCCACCACAGTTACTTCCTCCTGATACCTCATATACACACACAGATATATGTGTGTCATCAGCACACACACACATCCCATGGCACAACTGCTGTGCATCAAACACAACACCCAAATACAAAATCATCCTCATATATATATATATATATATATATATATATATATATATATATATATATAACACTAGACATTAAGTCAAACACTTAACATGCATTAATGTGATACACTAATATACACATCCAAGTGACACACCAAAACTCCCAATTCTTTATGATAAATATTCCCACATATCCAATATAAGTAATAATAGCTATTAGAGCTAATTACAATAGAAATTATAGATAATTGCACAAAATCACTCAAAATGAGCCCCGTATCACACCGTATAGTAAAATACCGTGATACGGCCTACACATATCCATTTGTGGATACGTACCTAGTCTCACAATCCCGATCTAAGTCTAATTAGATCTAATTGGTCTCATGACACACAATTGATGTGTCAATCTCGTAATTTTCCCAAAATACACACAAATTACCACATAGAATTTATAATACATAACCAATTGATCTAGAACTTATTCCTATATGTAGTCCTATGCCATTGGGTAATTTCTAATGGTCAAATGCATGATTAAGAAGCTATAATGAAGAAAAATTCAAGAATTATCAATTGGGAGATGGATTCTCAATGAAAATACAATTGGACATGTTCCGGACATGATCTCTAGCTCCAAAGCTCTTCCTCCTTGTACTTCTTGCTTCTCCAAGCTTCAAAGCTCCAAGAGTGATAAATTTGAGAAAAAAATGGAGGTGAATTGAGTAGAAATTCAATGGAGGGAAATGATGGAAATTGGGGATCTAATTTTTAGATCTAAATGAATGCAAATGAGAGAGAGAGAGAGAGAGAGAGAGAGAGAGAGAGAGGGAGGAGGGCTTTTATGTGGCAGGCCCTTATTCTTCCCCTCTAAGTCATTGCAACAGTCCAATATGCCTTCTAATGGTTCATTATGAATAGTAATTAAGGAGGGTATATTAGGAAGGGTTCTAAATAATCTAAATTAGCTCTAATACACTTAATTAATGGGAATGGGTCTATTGGGCTTGGTTTATGTTGGGCTCATTCGTTGTCATGACAATTCTAGTTGGGCCTACAAATGTCAAGTCTAAATATTGGGCTAGTCTCTCTAACTAAAATAAATAACACAAGTCTCTTAACTAAAATAATTAATTCAAGTCACAAATAATTTATAGCTCAACATAATTAAATAATTAATACAATCATCACACTAATATTCTATATTATACTCCTAAAATTAAATATCCATGTCAAATTACCAAATTGTCCCTAGCTGAAAAAGTGAGGGTGACAGACACTTAATATTTTGACATTCTTGAATGTGTAACTAGTTAAAATTTTAAATCTTAGAGATTTTTATATAAATATTTGTATTATCTTTTATACTAATTAACAAATTATATTTTCATTAAATATTTAATTACCTTGCGTGTCCCCAATATATATATATATATATATATATATATATATATATATATATATATAGAGAGAGAGAGAGAGAGAGAGAGAGAGAGAGAGAGAGAGAGAGAATAAAACCCAAACCTTAACCCAAACCTTAACACAAACCCTAAAACAAATCCCTAATCAAACCCTACCTGGCCCCTGAAACTGCCCCCCCTCATATCCGATGAAACTCGACCCTTACCCGACTCCCTCGATCTCCCTCTCTATATATATGTATACATATGCCAAACCCTAACCCTAAACCTAAATTCTTCTACCTCAGACCCTAACTTTACCTCTGCGATACCCTCGGACTCCTGGACGGCCGGTCGATCGCCGACCGCGGCCCCAAGCGCTGAACAACAGACAACAGCACAACCCAACCCCCTCTCTTCTGGGTAATACATCTTCCTCCACGTTGGTTTGTTTTCTGAACTGATTCTTCGTACGCGTAGACAACATGATCGACTAAGAATCCCTTCATGTAGAACAATTTTTGGTGTCCTGATTTGAGAGAAAAGTCGACCCAAAGTTGACGAAAAACTTGTTTTCCAAACTGTTCAAAAACAGTCCAAGTACCCATGTTTGTGTTCAGTTTGCTTCCAATCTATTTAATATTTTAAAATCTAATTAAAGGGACTTATAGAAAACATATCTAGCAATAAATCTCTTCTTTTAGTTTTAATTAAACTATATTCATTAAGTAATTTATGTTGAAACTAGACAAAAAAATTATGTTTTCTAAAATCCTAAAATCTTGCGATACGGGATACGTCCCGCTAAACCAGTCCGCCTCATTGTGTACCAATTGCACCGAAAGACGCATATGGTATATTCTGACATATGAATTTTTGCGAAAGTTGATTTGGACGTGTGTATGCCGAAAATAATCCGTATCAGCAGAAAGTCCCCTGTATCGCCGTTTTGCAAATTACTCTAATAGTTCATGTACGCTCGTCGGATTACAACGAAACTTGTGCCACCGGACTCGCAGTATTTCACTAGTCCTGTGACCTAGGTTTTGTCTGATTCTGACTAAGTCGACGAATCGTCTTTTCGCGGGCCCCACGATTCGACTTGACGAGCAATTTTGTGATCGGCTGACCGGAATCCAAAGCTGGACATACCATTGAGTTCTTATCATCATTTTAAATTTTAGTGTCCTATAATTTGTTATATTTAGAGACCTTTAACCTTGACACATTTTTCGGTGCGAAGTAGGCCACATATGGATGTTGCTTTGACCCGAAATGATCGTTTTAGTCCCTGTCTCCAAATTGAACGAATGAGTAGTATTTTTTGATTATCATGCTTATTCTGAAAATATTGGTGATATTCATTTCAGCATCCGAAGATATTTTCTCTGCCTCCATATTTTCTAGTTCGTTGTGTGTGTCATCTTGTATCGTCTCTACACCAAATCTCCACTAGTTAAGTATATTTTGCCATGATTACTGTTTATTTATATTTTGTACAGTATATTATATATATGTTACTTATTTACTTAGTTATTTTTAACAAAACTGCGAGTCCAAGATAGACTTGGGTGCAACGACGGATTGTGTCGTCTTTATTTTATTTATTATGCATATTGACCTAGAGTTATGTGACTATCCTATATTTGTGAGGTATCCTCATATCTCCATGACATTGGCATGTACTTTGTATATACACGAATGTGTGATACACGTGAGAGGGCACGAACCATCGTATTCGGGTCGCCCCCGATACTTAAGGAACGTGTGTCGCCCTAGTCATTATTATTGTTTTAGGATCATTCGTTGGACTTAGTGGTGAGAAATTGGAGGTATTGTGGATACAATCTGGACAGTCATTTGGGTGGGAAAGATATACACGAGTCGTTTAGTATGCTCCGATGGAGATGCGTGATGACGACCATGGTAATTATATGAGAGAAATTAGCCTCTAGCATCCAGGGGATGCTCTGCGGTTTGTGCATATGATTGGATATATTATGTATATTTAGACCGTCTATGTCGATCACATTTTTTTAGCTATACATCCCATTCGTGCAAAGGTTATCCTCAATTGCATTCACGTAGGTTGGTTAGTTTACCAAGTATATATGTTTACATTCGGTTTATGATTGGCATACTTTTATTGTATCTTGTTACATCTCTCTGAGGAGCTGGATCCTGATATTTCCCCAAGTGTAGATGATCAGGACTATTTTCATGAGCACGGACCAGGACCTGCTACTCCATTCTCTTTCGTGGAGATCTTTTCCTTCAAGATTATTTAGTTTGTAGCTGATAGACTAATTAGGTTGCTACTCTTTCTTTCACCTATTTATATTAAGTAGTCAAATTCTATTTCTATTCTGGTTTGGTAGTAGATTTGTCTCTACCCAACTAATTATTTTTATCAAGCATTTCTTACTTGATTCATTTTTATAGTTGATTGATTATTCATTTTTAAATGATTCCGTGGATGAGATTTAGTATGCCTGTGACTTATGTTAACAATATATACCAATTGTGAACTGTGTTTCATATTACATCGTACGTGTGTATTCATAAGATCCATATATTGGAGTAGCCTACATATACATACGGCTAGCATGCTTGCGTATACCTGGTCCTACGTATTTTGGTACTGGGGCATAATACCATACGAGTTGCCTCAAGCCTTATCATTCAGGCTTAGAGGACCCTCAGCGAGGAGTTTCAAAGCGACCTACGGTGACCATGACCACGTCATTCCACAAAGAAGTAGAAGCCGTGCTTGACTTAAGGACCATTCATCAATGAGGTGTTTCCCCGTACTTGGAGTATCTTATTAAGTGAAAGCGAATGCCGCACGACGAGTCTAGATGGGAACGCACTGACACGTCAGTTCGAGGACAAGAAGTATGTGACGATGACATCAGCATAATAGGTAGGAAAGAATGTCACTTACAATTTTTTTTGCCCCACCGTGTCGGATCTGCATAACCCTCATCTGATAGGAATTTAGCTGAAAGCTTCCGAAATTCTCCAGAATGTGGTAGAGCCTTCTTGAATACTCTTGAAGTCTCCATAGACTTCTACAAGCTCTAGAATATTCTTTGTAAATATTTAGGACCTGGAATATAGTTGTAAACTTTTAAAAGTTCTTGTAAGGCCATTGAGGCCTTATAAATAAGTGGGAGGCTCATTTTCTCCTCATCACCGAATCTTGTAAGCTTTCTTTAATATAGAAGTATTTCAAGTTTCCACTCTTGATCCACTCCTCTCTCTTTCCTTGGCATTTTGGCTAAATTCGTTCAGTAAAGGCTTGCATGGGTCTTCGAGAAGGAAGCTTGTGCGCCGCACAGGTCGAAGTGTAGGAAAAACCACTAAGTCTGTAACAAGAATACCAGTTGTTTCATAGGCCATGCAACATTATACTTAATATGAACTCAATATCCACGAGTGACTTATTTATAAAAGATGATTGTTTTGTAATTGTGACAAATTTACCATGATATTATGGATTTATTTGTTCTCCAGTTCATAAATAAGTCATTCTTGCTCTCCCTTTGAAGAGAGGAAGCCCACACCATATTTTGCAGATTTATGTATTTAACTATCTAATACTCTATTGCTTTCCTCCTGGTCATGTTGAAATAATAAAGTAGATATGATAGAGTACCTCACTGTACTCTCTAAGAGAGAGATGTCAAAGTTGCGATGATAACTGGAATAAACAACATTTACAAGTAAAATAGAATTGTAACACTCACAAGCACACTCTACTGCCACAAGAATGACACATCCATATCTTGCCAAACCTAACATAGTGTCCCAAGAATGACACCAATTCTTGGGCAAAGGAACATTTATTCTGTTTGATGAAGAGTTGGTTTCCTTTTAGGACTAA
The DNA here is from genome assembly GCA_036927795.1 of Iris macrosiphon. NCBI lineage: Eukaryota > Viridiplantae > Streptophyta > Magnoliopsida > Asparagales > Iridaceae > Iris > Iris macrosiphon. Next base: position 146,788,523 of record JAYESA010000013.1, on the reverse strand, counting down.
TTAAATCTTCTTAAATTTCTCAACATGCTTCCTAAGTGTTAGAGTATACAACGATGTTGTGGAGGTAGACTGACACAAATTATTCTAAGTAGGGATGGAAAAACTTGTTTACCAAGGTGCAAAATATTGTAAAAGAATGACCAAAGGACATGGCTAGAAACCCATATGCTCTATACATGATAAACACATAGTATTTGCCTCATTCCCTTAAGCGCTCTATACTTGGTAGTTGTCGCTCCTCGTTTCCAGTATACGTATTGGGAGCGTATTATTTTTCGCTGGCATGTTATTTATTTGGTTGCATGAGACTAGACACATTCTTTGGTTTGTCTTGGTTCTTGGTTTATGGTTTGGGTTGGTTTGGTCATGAGTTGAACTAATGGTATAAAGCTCAAACCCTAGCTATATAACCCAACTTATTTCTTTCTCCCTCTTCATTCGTTCTTTTCTTTCTCTCTTAGGTTTTTCCTACCTCCTTAGACAATTACACCTTGTATGAGAAATGGAGTAACCCTCCATATTATTGGTCTATTATGTTTATTGTGTGATTTTAAGTATGTTTAGAACTTGGTATTTTCGGATTTGGAGGATGAAATGGTGTTGATCTGGATTTTTATGAGTATGGACGTTCTTGAGTTTTTTCTTGGTTTTGATCTTCAAAAACTTATTATTTTTGAAAACTTGTTCTATATTGAAGAGCATTTGATTTTGAGTGGTTTAGAACTTTATTTTGCCAAATTTGGGCCCCAAACGAAGTTTCCATGGAGAAAATCCAACTTTCGGTTTGGAGTTTCCGTCATGGCCAAAATTTGCTGTGGAGAAGATGAAGCTCTATGCGCCGAGCATACAACAAGCATACATTTTGTTGGCATATAGCTGAAGGACACATGCGCTCTGAAACTCGAGCTTAAAAAAACTAAGTGTCAGAACTTTTGTGTTGTCTCTCCTAGGTGCATGAAAGTCATCTATGCGGCCGTGAGCTATGCGTCCCCCTTTCTTGGATGCATGACTCAGCCCCGTCCTGGCACTTCTTTTGATTGACATACTTTATTGCTTGTCACATCCATCATTTCAGTCACTTCACTGATACTTTATTTATTGCCCGTCACTTCGACACTTGTCCCGAAGGGTGGACTTTGCCTCGTCTATGCACCTCTGACTTCATGTGCCTCTATGCACCATGACTCTATGCGGCACCCCTAGCATGTGCTTGTTTGGTTCACGCGCCCGACCTTCATGCATATAAATTCATGCACATTTTATCCTTGGTGACCTCATGCGTACACGTAGTACTTTCTTAATGTGTTCATTTGTTTTATTTGGAATATTTTTTATCATCCTCTATGTGGTTGATCCTGGTTATTACTTGTGTTATGATTCTAGGGAGAATGGACTCAGCAATCCGACAATGTGTTAGAACTCATGCTTATGATCTTGGTAATTGGACTCAAATATCGTATCCGTACGGATACAATCATTGCCTGATATTTTCATGATCAATGCACCGAGGTACAACATACTGTGTTACGTGTTAAGTGATTTATATTTGGGTTGCGCATCGAGAATGCCTTTAAATTCCTTAACGCGTGATACTATAAATATACTTTCCCCCAGCACGGATATGATATGCGAGTCAAGTACCAAAACGTGGCTAAGATTTTGATTGTTGAATCTTGCATACACGCTTGGATGAATCTAGATTGAACTTCCGTGGATTCGTATCTAGCGTGCCCGTACTTTATACGATATCTTAAGGAAAATTTTTATGTGGCACGCCTTGAGATTTCAAAACAATAAAGGGTTAATTAAGCAACTAAAAGTGGCAGTAACATTGGGAGAAAACGGTATCCCGAGATCATGCCAACGAACCTTCCAACAAAGATTTATTCTAAGTATGCTGTGGGCTGGCTACCACAGATATTGTATATCATCTGCCTTAGTAGAGTGCAGTATCTACCCTATTATAAATAATGTCGAACCACTGTTTCACTATAGGAGCATTAAAATTGCTAATACCGTGATCTAGCACAATGGCCCTACGAGGAACTGGTGTAATTCATGAAGTGCCTGTATAATTATTTTATTTGGCTCAGTTAGCTCATGTTCGACAATGACATGATCTGAGGATGCCTATTATGCATTATTCTGAGATAACCTCAGACTCCACAATTAGCAAGCCGTACAAGTGATTGGCCGATCTTATTAATTGGACTTGATTGTGATTGTATTTATTCTATTAGTAGCCTAGGAAAATAGACTATCATAGTGTGATGGATTCAACCCTTGTCCTTGTTTGGTTGTAGGGTTGGACCTTTTTGCTAGGATATGCCATTGACCTAAGTTACGATAAAGAACCTATATTAATATATATTTATTGCTTGGATTTTTGTTTCTCATTTTGTGCTTCCTTTGTGCTACTTGCTATTTTGGGGTTTAACCCCACTGGTTTTGCATGGCCAGGTTTCGAGCCAACACCCGAGGATCCATCATACTTTTTTCCGACTCATGGTGCATACTAGGAACATGATCACCGAGGATAACGAGTGGGTTATCTTCTTCCCTGCTCGTCATTGTATATTTTATCTTTTGGACATTTAACCACCGACACCTGTTAGCCGACACGTCTGGACATTTAGTTTTCTTACATGATTGTATTAAATCAGACTATAACTAATCATTATTATGTACTTTTGATATTCTATCAGCCCTTTATTTTGTATAGATGGACTCCAGAACATCTTGAGAAAGTGTTTAGGATACCTTATTTCTTTATCATATATATTCTATGATTACTATTTTTTGTTTGATTGATTGAGACATATATGTTTGCGTGACCCTAAGTGACCTGATTGTGGCATGCACCCCCTTCTCTAGTTACAGCCGTGACCGCCGTACGATGTATATTACCTTGTACTGGGTAGCTAGCCGTGTCCGTCTTCGTATTCAAGTACTTGGGCGTGACAAGATTTTAGTGGTTGCCCATGCATGTATGTTCTACAGACTTGTGGGGTGTCATGGTTATAGGAGTCTCAATCAAACATGATTATTCTTGAAGTTCTCAATTCGTCCTCTTCGATACCCAACTAGAAAATTTCCCAAATTGGTTGCTTTCTTGTTCCTTCTCATCATGTACTTGATATTTTTTGTGCTCTTCTTTAGGGTTTCTCCTCCTCTAGATATTGCAGCAGCAAGAGAGGCAGAGTTGCCTATGGAACGTAGTCCTGTAGAAACCCAACAAGGGATCCAAGTTGAGCCCAAGATAAATCCGGCAGAGCAGCAGACTCAAGATATTCTCGTACCTTTAGTAATACCGACAGTACTAGATACCACAGCCTTGCTAGAGATTATCCAGGAAATGTTGGCTGCCCAATGTCATCAGATGGTGGTTCAGCAGCAACAACATCAGGAACAACAACGTCAACAGCTTCAACAGCTTCAACAGCAAGAACATAATGTCCAGTTGAACCAAGGGTTGAAGACGGCCTTTGAACGAGGCATGAGAGTAGATTCTGGGGCATCTATTAGGTTTTGTAGACTGAATCCCAAATATTTTGATGTCACGGAGGACGCCATTACGGTAGATGATTGGCTCCAGGATATTGAGACCATTCTAGCAACAGCTAAAGTTTCGGCTGAGGAACATGTTGACCTGGTTCTCTTGCAGCTTCAGAATCTTGTAAGAGATTGGTGGGCCACGATGGAGGTAGGATTGAGGCATCTTATTTTGTGGGATGATTTTAGGACCCAGTTCAGGGTGAAGTACTTTAGGATTGTGGCTCAGTACGAGCTAAAGCAAAGATTCATCAACCTCAAGCAAGCTAGAAGAATAGTAGATGGTTACACGGCGGGGTTTTGCCGACTGAAGAGGTTTGCTCCAACCTTGGTAGCAACAGAGTTGGAGAGAGCGATGAGGTTCCAGCAGGGACTTCACTTAGAGATCTTACACATGGTAGAGGTGCATGACTATTAGACATTCGAGGCAATATTGGTAGCGGCCAAGAGGGTTGAGCTTACCTCTCAGAGGATGGCATCAAGAAGAGTAGACAGGAAGAGGCCTCATGGACAGAGCATCGAGGGAGGACAAGTACCACGAATGTCAGCACCATCCCCTGACATTCTCATCCATGACGTGACAGAGAGGAGGCCAGTGACCTCGACAATGATAACATCTACTCGGCAGAAACAATAACAACAACGACGGGGAGCGCCGACAGGTTGTACTTATTGTGGCAAGGGAGGTCATACCCGGGATGTTTGTCGGGCAGCGAATAGAATATGCTTGAAATATGGAAGCCCCGTTCATAGGGTTGCCACTTGTCCAATGATACAGAGGCCAGGAGGGCCAGTACAACAGTTTCTTGCATTGCCGGCTCCAAGGGCAGTGCAGCAAGGAGGACCAGCAGTTGATGTGCGGCCTATTGCTCAGTGTCTATTTTCGATGCATGCTCAATTATACCGACAGCAACAATAACGACATGATCAACAGAGACCGCAACAATGACATCAGGGAAGGCAACAACAGAGAGCTAGACAAGGCCAAGGGCAGGCATTCACCTTGTCCCTGGAAGAAGCTATGGCTTCAGGAGACGTAGTGGCAGGTAACATTTTCGTTACAACCTTTCCTACCATAATATTATTTGATTCTGGAGCTTCGCACTCATTTATATTTGTACAATATATGACACGTATTAGATTAAAGTTTGAGGAATTGTCAGAGAGGCTGAATATACTCACTAGCAATGGGATCGTAGGAGTTAGTAGGGTGTGCCTAGCGTGTCCAGTCATATTGTGTGGGCATTTATTACCTACGAAGTTGATCGAGTTCCCTATGGATAACTTTGACGTTATCTTAGGAATGGATTGGTTGAGAGACAGGTATACGACGATAGATTATCATGAGGGTAGAGTATTGTTTAGAGTCCCTGGTCTAGAAGAGTTTGTTCTTAGCATAATAACAGAAGACCATCATAAGAAAGGAATCGCAACAGTAGCAACGGGAGATGACCCGATACCCAAGATAGTTGAAGAATTCATGGACGTCTTTTCCGACGAGCTTCTCGGATTACCCCCAGTTAGAGAAGTAGAGTTCTGTATAGAGTTGATGCCAGGGGCAGAACCAATATCCCAGAAGGTATAACCAATGTCACCATCAGAGCTTGATCAGTTATATCGACAAGTAGAAGAACTGAAGGCAAATAAGTTCATTCGGACCAGTGGATCACCGTGGGGAGAACCAGCGGTATTGGTGAAGAAGAAGGATGGATCGACGCAGTTGTATATGGATTACAGGCGATTGAATACGATGACAGTGAAGAACAAATATCCATTCCCCAGGATTGATGACTTGTTTGACCAATTAAGCGGAGCAAGAGCCTTCTCCAAAATAGATCTGCGATTAGGATATCATCAGGTACGAGTTCAGGAGCAGGATTTACTAAAGACAATATTTAGGTCACGATATGGACATTACGAATTCTTAGTTATGCCATTCAGACTAACTAATGATCCAGCGGTATTCATGGATTTGATGAACCGTATTTTCTTGTCATACTTAGACCAATTTGTGGTAGTATTTATTGATGATATTCTTGTGTATTCTCGTAATGAGGAGGAACATAAAGAACATCTCAGGATAGTACGACAGACTTTGAGGGGGCACCAGTTATATGCGAAGCTTAGTAAGTATGAATTTTGGCTGGATCACATATCCTTTCTTGGGCACATTATTTCTGGAATAGGAGTGTCAGTTGATCCCAATGAGGTAGATATAGTAGAGAACTGTCCAGTTCCGAAGGCAGTGGCGGAGGTGCGTAGTTTCTTGGTCTTGGCAGGATACTAAAGAAGATTTATGTCGGACTTTTCTAAGATCTTGCACCTTTGACTCGTTGACACACAAGGAAGTTACATTTGTGTGGTCAGCAGAGTGCCAAATAGCCTTTGAAGATTTAAAGAAGAAGTTAATCTCTGCACCGATTCTTATTCTCCCAGCAGTCTCCGGAGGATTCACGGTGTATTGTCATGCATCTAGCAAGGGGCTTGGATGTGTTTTGATATAGCATGGAAGAGTGATATCGTGTACTTTTCGGCAGCTCAGAGATCACGAGAAACACTATCCAACTTATGATTTGGAGTTAGCAGCGGTAGTATTTGCACTTAAGCTATGGAGGCACTAATTATATGGCGATCGGGTGGAGATCTTCAGCGATCATAAGAGTTTGAAATATGTATTCACGCAAAAGAACTTAAACATGAGACAGAGGAGGTGGCTGGAGTTGTTAAAGACTATGACGTAGAACTTCAATACCATCAAGGCAAGAAAAATGTAGTAGTTGATGCACTTAGTAGAAGAGGTAGAGAATTCATGTTGACCCCTCAGAAGCACATTCTAGAAGACTTACGAGAGATGAAAATCGAGATAGTACTTTCACAGGATACAAGAGTTCTGACTAGCCTACAGATCCATTAAACTTTGGTAGATATAATCAAGATAGCTCAGGCAGAGGACCTGAAGATTCAGAAGCTATGGGCAGAATGTGAGTCCGATCTTCGAAAAGAGTTGACGATTCATGCGGATGGAACGCTAAGGTTTGGAAACCTTCTATGTGTACCAAGCGAGGATATTTGACAAGAAGTTATGACTAAAGTACATAGTTTCCAGTACTCCATTCATCCGGGAGGCACGAAGATGTACCAAGATATCAAGCAACACTTTTGGTGGAACGAAATAAAGAGAAAAATAGCACGCTTTGTATCACGATGTCTGATATGTCAACAAGTAAAGACAGAACAATAGAGACCGGCAGGGTTATTGCAGCCGCTTTCTATTCCAGAGTGGAAGTTGAAACACATCACAATGGACTTTGTGATCGGTTTACTAGATCTCTGACTGGTCGAGATAAAGTTTGGATGATAGTGGATCCACTCACAAAAATGGCACATTTTTCCCCTTCAGAGTGGGACAGCCTACAGAGCAGTTGGTAGATTTGTATATGCGACAGATTGTGAGGCAACATGGCATGTCGGTAAGCAGTGTTCTGACCGAGATACAAGGTTCACTTCTCATTTCTAGAGAAGCTTGCACGAGAGATTGGGTACCATGTTAAGATTCAGTACTGCGTACCACCCCCAGACAGACATGCAATCATAGAGGACCATCCAGACCCTGAAAGATATTTCACGAGCCTGTACCCTAGACTTTGGTGGATCTTGGGAGAATCACCTTCACTTAGTAGAATTCTCGTATAATAACAGTTATCATGCCAGTATTCAGATGGCACCTTTATAGGCACTATACAACAAAAAGTATAGATCACTGTTCGCATAGGACGACATTGGTGAGCGGAAGATGTTAGGCCCCGAAATGATCATGCAGACAGTAGTTGTCAGACAGATCAGAGAACGACTTCTGGTTGCGCGGGATCAACATTGTCACTGGACAGACCAACATCGTAGGACTTTAGAGTTTCGTGTCAGCGACCACGTATTCTTGTGGATTTTACCAACCTGTGGAGTTATTAGATTCGGGGTCCTCGGGAAGCTTAGTTCGTGATATGTTGGGTCATTTGACATTCTCGATTGGGTAGGCGACATGGCTTATCATCTTATCCTTCCACCTTCTCTACATGAGGTATACGATGTATTTTATGTATCTCAGTTACGTAGGTATGTCCTGGATCTGAGTCATATCCTCGATCACTCTGAATTAGTCGTTGGTACTGACTTATCTTACGAGGAGCAACTCGTATCCATTTTGGACCGAAGGGAGAAGGTACTAAAGAACCAGACTATTTCTCTTGTCCGAGTTGCCTAGGGCCATCACACTCTTGGAGAATCAACATGGGAGCGTGAGGACAATATACGGTCTCGGTATTCGCACATTCGATTCAAAAGTTATATTCTATATTATGCCTTCGTATCTTAGATTCCGTGATCAGACGATCACCTATGTGTTGTGATGTTATTGCTTGCATGCGTCGATTTGCTAGTAGATTTGTATGGTGCTTGTCCTGACTTCTCTATCCTTACTTGGATTCAAATTTCGAGGACAATCTTTTTAAGGTGGATAGAGATGTCACTCCCCATTCCCATTATACGTATTGGGAGTGTATTATTACTCGCTGGCATGTTATTTATTTGGTTGCATGGGACTAGACCCAGTATTTGGTTTGTCTTGGTTCTTGGTTTATAGTTTTGATTGGTTTGGTTATGAGTTGAACCTGTAACTACCACATTTCTAGAATAAGATTATTTTTATCATTTTATATTATTATAAATATTGTGTATATTTTATTTAATATAAAATGTGCACGATATATATCGTCAATAGTATTATTATTGGTTAATGGATTAGGCTATTTAATTAGACTTGACACTAGTGACCTAACTAGACTTGACATGACACTTGAACCTAATATTTTAGACTAGTCATTTGGACCCAAATTATTCAACCCTTTTTATTAATTAGAGAATAGATTAAACCCTCATTAGGAATAGAAGCTTCCATTAATAAAATATTTCTTTATGATAACCCATAGAGGGCATTGTGGACTTTTTACATTAACCCAAATCCTAGTACATGGCCGGCCCTATATAGGAGGATAAATTCTCTCTCCTCTTCATTAGCTCATCCAAGTTCTTCCCGAAATTAAGTTCTTCCCCAAATTAATTTATTCCTCCACAAATCCCTCTCAAATAACTATCAATCTCATTCATTCTCACTATCTAAGGAGCACTAGGAGCTTGGATAGCAAGGAGAATTTGGAGAAGAAAGATTTGGCTAGGAGCTTGTGTCCAAATCGTGTCCACTTGAGGAATACATTGGAAATCCATCTCCTAATAGGTATAACACTAAATTTTCTCTTCTAATTAGGTTATAATTATTTCATTTGAGTATTAGGAATACACCCATGCAGTAGGGCTACCCATAGGATAAAGTTTTGGCTTCTAACAATCCCTATTGTTAATTTTATATTGAGTTTTGTGTCCAATTTAGGTGAAATCCGAGATTGGAGGACCAAGTATTTATCATTAGATTTAGTAGATCTATTTAGGTTTGTTCTAGTGTTGTTAGTCTAGTTACATGTCCATAATTGGATACGAGTAGACCGTATCGTAATACTTTGTGATACATGATAATTTTGGAAGTTTTCTCTTTGAAACGTGTGACGCACATACCATATTTTGCCATGACACCTAGAATAGCTAGCTAATACTTTGTTTAGGATTTAATCATCATTTGTGACATGTTTGTAGACTTTGGGTTAGGTTTGGTCAAGTTTGGAGAGAGTATCGTGAGTGTATCATTGTATCACACATGTACACCCCAAGTGTTTGGTTTAATGTATTAGTGTAGTGTAGTGTAGTGTGTGTGGGGGTGTGTTATCTATATGTAGAGAGTGTTATATATAATTCAAGTGCTATATATATATATATATATATATATATATATATATATATAGTAGTAAATATGTATATATGGATATGTGGCAAGTATGATGAGGTTTGCCTTTGTGTGAAGAATGAGTTGTGGCTTACCAACTTGGATAAGGGTACTAGTGTCCTTTAGAATAGATCAGGAGAGTGCATGTGCTGAGTTAAATTGTATGTAGAGTGTGAGTTGTGTGCCTCTTGTGTAGTGTGTAGAGTGATGGGGGGTGTTGAGGGAAGTAGTGCTCAGATCTATGACAGTGAGCCAGGGTACCGTGTAGTGTGTAGGAATGCACTTGCATACTGCCAATAAATTTAGCACAACAGGGAGCATTGGGAGTGTTGCAGGATGCTTGGTGCATTAGGTGGAGCCCAGGATTGATGTAAGGAAGATAGGTTGAGTTGCAGTGCAATACTAGAGTAAGGAACTCGGGTATTGACAGATGAGTGCATCAGTGTAGGTGATGCACACAGTTGTTGCAGTGAGAGATTGTTAGGTGTGTCAGTTGAGTGTTGGTGTGAGTGTCAATTTAGCATTAAGGAAGTATCTGTGCACACGTGACATATGGGTATTAGAATATAAGTTAGGGAGTGAGTGTTTGAGTGTAATATGAGTGAGGTTTAAGTCTTGTATGAAGTGTCTGGGGATACAAGAGTCATGAAGCTTGTGTATCAGGTCCTAATATGGTTAATACACTAAGTATCAGACTTGCGGTGGAATAAGTGTGTGAGTGTGTAATGTAGTGTGGGTGTGACTTGTGTCACTGTGTGTGTGCTCTATGTGTGCACTGATGAGTGACTGTGTGATGGGGTTTTGAATGTCGGGTTCAAGGGGTAAATGACATTTGAGCATTAGCTATGTTGGAGGTCGGGATTTAGGCGTAGCAACAGTTGGGTCAGTGGTACACTGTTGTGTATTACTACAATAGGTATCATAGCAGCAGGTAAGTGTTGGATGGGATGTTGCTTTGCTTTATGAAGAGCATGAGCAGTAGCAGCAGTAGGTGCAATTAGGAATTCATTGATACCAATATGAGTATCAAGGCTTGGTGTTTATTGTGTATGAGCAATGGTGGTTGAGAGTATGGATGGGGGTTAGCATGTACCAGTTATGGGCTCGAGTAGGTATCAGTTACATTAGTTAGTGTTGTGTCAGTTGTGTATTAGATTAGTGTAAGGTCAGTTTGTGTATTAGAGTAGTATGCATATCAGTTAGTATAGGAAATGCATATCAGTTAGTAACATTAATGTGTATCAGTTAACATGGTAGAGTTAAGTTATTGATAGATATCATAAGTGTATATATACTAGATATGGTATATATATATATATATATATATATATATATATATATATATATATATATATATATAAGATTTATGTATAGATACATATAGTATCTTATTTATATAGATATTAGTGCTATTAGGTAGAATAGCTAGTATTGGCTAATAATAGTTAGTTAGTGGCTAATACATGTTAATTACCTTAGTGTGGACTTAGAAACTTGTGCAAGACCTAGGTTTGACTAGTTTGACTAAGATTGACCTAGTTTGACTATTTGGGCCTAGTTTGACCTAGAGGTTACTTGAAGATCTAGAAAATGACTAGTTTAACTTCTTTATCATTCCAAATTATTGTGTTAATATGATATTCCATATTTAGGTCTTTGAGACACCGAGACGGACTCAGTTTGACACACTTTGCTCAGGACCTCAGACGATTACATTATCTGATAGTTTCTATTATTTGATAATTACTATAATACAAGTATTTAGTGATGTTTTACCTGATTCCTGACACGATAGTACACAGATTACTATATGTGGATCCTCAATCATGAGATATTATTTGCATATTTAGATTATTTCTCTCCTTATTATCGTATGATATTAACCAATTAGACAACGTCGTATGACATTAGGCAACTGAACAACATCGTATGACACTAACATTATAAACAACGTCATATGACATTAACCTTGTAAACAACGTCGTATGACATTAATCTTGTAAACAACGCCGTATGACATTAATCTTGTAAACACTGTCGTATAACATTAATCTTGTAAACAACGTCGTATGACATTAGCTAACTATTACCTGCCTCTCTTTATTTTACTACATTATGATACCCGTTTACTATTTTTCTCATTTTGTATTACATTCATTATTGTTGTTTATAGTCATTATCAAATAACTTGGAATTGCTATTGGGTTGTACTCGTTCTATCCTGACTGGATATATTTTTCCAGTTGACTATTTAGAGGATTATTGTACGACTTTCTATGGACCGCAGGAGGGAGTAGCAGATATGGACCATGTAGCTCAGGCATGGATGCCGGAAGGTCTAGCCGGAATCACTAGTTATATTAGTTAGTTTCTTTTAGCATTTTGGTACCGAATTTATTTTCGGCATATATTAGATACTTGGATGTTGTTGTTGAAGTTTAGATTTATATTGTTGTTTATACTTTGTGTCACTCACCATTCCCGATATACGTATTTGGAACATATTTTATTTTAGCATGGTTGCATGTGCATGAGACTAGACCCATTCTTTGTTTTAACCTGGTTCATGGTTTATTTTGTGGGTTGGTTCAACTCATAAGAACCTTTGGTTCAACACTCAAACCCTACCATATATAACCCATCATTTTCTCTTTCTTTCTTCACTTCTTCATTACTCCTCTTTCTTTAGTTTTCTCTCCCCATTTCTATTGGCAAGTACACCTTGTATGAAAAATGGAGAAATTCTCCATATTATTGTTTTATTATGTTTATTATGTGTTTCTAAGGACTTTTAGTTCTTGGAGTTTTCTGTTTTGATGGATGGATTAGTATAGATCTACATTTCTAAACTTAGGGTTTCATGGATTTTATGAGTTTTTTTTGGTTTTGATCTAATAAACTTGTGTCTTTAAAAACCAATTTTTGCTACATGATAGAGCTTTTAATTTAGAGCATTTTGGCTTTTGGTTCATCCGATTTGGACATATAATAAGATTTTTATGAACAAAACAAGATTTTAATTTTTTGAACTTTTTTCCCCTGGCCGAACCTGCTGTTGGAGAAGACGAAGTTCCCATGCGGCCAGTGTGCATATGCGTCTGAGAGTGCAATACGGCCCGAGAGGGTTATGTAGCCTAAACTCTTGCTGCATACTAACAGCATGCATCCATCTTATTGGATGCATGACTGATGATTTACACAAGTGTCCCTAAACACTTTGTGTTTCTACTCGTTGAATGAATGAGAATTTCGCTAAGTCTGAGGGAACTCCATGCGGCATCGAACTCCATGAGGCACCGACACCCATGTAGCCTGGAGAGCATGCAACCCCTATTTTCTTGGACACATAGCTCTGCACCGTTGGCACTTATTTCTATAGTTTTGTCTTTTCTTTCTGACACACTTTATGGCTTATCACATTAGTCACTTTATGTCACATCATTGACACTTTATTTATTGTCCGTCACTTCATCACTTGTCCCAAGGAGTAGACCTTAACCCTGACCATGCGGTCAAGTGGTTTATACGGTCTGACTTCATGCGGTCTGACTTCCCATGCGGCCCTGACTTCATATACGGCCAGGATTGTCATGCGGCCTGAACTTCCCATGCGGCCTAGAGACCCATGCGGCCTTGCTTGTTGATTGAATGTCTTCTTGATTCATATAACTCAATGTATAATTAGTAATTGGACTCGAATACTGTATCAGTGCTGATACCCCTATTTCCTGATTATTGTTCATGTTTTAATGTGCGTCGAGGTGCAACACATCATGTCACGTGTTAAGTGATTATATTTAAGTTATGCATCGAGAATGCCTTTAAATTCCTGAATGCGTGATATTATATATATATATATATATATATTGTTTCTCCAGCACGGGCATGATAAGCGAGTCAACTACAAAAGCGTGGCTAGGACATTAATTTTATGAATGCTGCATACACGTTCAGGTGAATCCAGATTTGACTTCCAAGGATTCGTATCTAGCGTGCCCATACTTTGTACGACATCATAAAAAAAATTCTTATGTGACCACGCCTTGAGATTTCAAGCACAACATTGGGCTAATTAGGTAACTAAAAGTGATAGTAACATTTGGAGGAAATGGTATCCCGATATCATGCCAACGAACCTTCCCACAGAGATTCATTCTAAGTTCGCAGTGGGCTGGCCACCACAGATACTGTATATCATATGCCTTAGTGGAGTACAGTATCTGACTATTATTATGCCGAGCCACTGTTTCAATATAGGAATACTGGAACCGCTAATACCATATTTTTAGCTCGGTGGCCCTACGGGGGACTGGTGCATCCTGCAAGTGCCTATTTTATTATATTGGTTCGGTTAACTCATGTTCAGCACTGGCGTGATATGAGGATACTTATTATGCATTATTCTGAGATAACCTCAAACTCCATAAAATAGCAAGCTGTACAAATGATTGGCCGACATAAGAAATAGATTTGGTTGTGATTGTATTATTCATCTAGTATGATGAATGAGACAGAGAAGCAGGCTCCAGGTATTTTTGTACCTCCTATAATACCGACAGTACTGGATACCCCGGCCTTGCTAGAGATTATCCATGGATTGTTGGCTCTCCAACACCACCAGATGGTGGTGCAACAACAACAACAACAACTCCAGCAACAAGAACAAAATGTCATGTTGAACCAAGGGTTGCAGACGGCCCTGGAACGAGATGGGAGAACAGATTCTGGGGCATCTATTAGATTTTGTAAACTGAACCCAAGATATTTTGATAGCATGGAGGATGCAATCACGACAGACGATTGGCTCCCGGATATTGAGACCATTCTGACAGCAGCTAAAGTTTCGGCCGAGGAACAAGTTGACTTGGTTCGCCTACAACTCTAGGATCTGGTAAGAGATTGGTAGGCTACGATGGAGGTATGACTGAGGCATCCTATTTTATGGGAAAATTTTAGGACCCGGTTCAGGGCAAAGTTCTTTGGGATTGTGGCTCAATGTAACTTGCAACAAAGGTTCATTAACCTGAAGCAAGCTAGAAGGACAGTAGATGGCTATGCGACAGAATTTTGTCAACTTAGCATATTTTCTCCAACCATGGTGGCAACAGAGTTGGAGAGAGCAATGAGGTTCCAGCAGGGACTTCACTTAGAGATCTTGTATATGGTAGAGGTGCATGACTACCAAATCTTTGAGACGGTATTGATAGCAGCCAAGAGGGTTGAGCTTACTTCTCAAAGGTTGACATCAAGAAGTATGGATCGGAATTGGCCTCATAGACAGAACAATGAGGGAGGACCAGTATCCCAAAAGTCAGCACCATCACTTGGCATTCGTATACATGATTCAACACCTCCGAGGGTGATAGTTTCAATAGTGACAGTACCAACTCGGCAACAACAGCCGAGGCAACAATATCAACAACTACGGGGAGCGGCGACAAGTTGTATCTACTATGGCAAGGGAGGTCATACCCCGGACGTTTGTTGGACAACTAACATATTATGTTTGAGATGTGGGAGCCCTGATCACAAGGTTACCACATGCCTACTGATGCAAAGGCCAGGAGGGCCAGTACAACAAGGAGGACTAGCACTAGCAGCACGACCTTTGGCTCAGCGTCCGTTGTCGACGCAGGCCCAGCTTTATAGGCAGCAACAGCAGAATCAACAAGGGCCGCAACCACGACAGTAAGGAAGACAGCAGCAGGGACCTTAACAAGGCCAAGAACAAGCACTCAGCTTGTCTTTGGAGGAAGCAATGGCGTCGGGCAACGTGGTGGCAGGTAACATTTTTGTTACAACTTTTCCAGCCATAGTTTTATTTGATTTTGGAGCTTCGCAGTCATTTATATCTGCACAATATACGACACGTATTGGATTGAAGTTTAAGGCATTGTTAGCGAGGCAGAATATACTCACTGACAATGAGATCGTAGAAGTTAGTAAGGTGTGTCTAGCTTGTCCAGTCGTAGTATATGGGCATTTATTACCTGCAAAGTTGATTGAGTTCCCTATGGATAACTTTGATATTATCTTAGGCATAGACTGGTTGAGAGACAGTCATGCGATGATAGACTGTCATGAGGGTAGAGTGTTGTTTAGAATTCTTGGTCTAGAAGAGTTTATCCTTAGCATAATAGTAAGAGACTAGCACAAGGAAGGAGTTGCAACAGTAGCAAAGAAAGCAAACCCGCTGCCCAAGATAGTTGAAGAGTTCATGGATGTCTTTCCCAACGATCTTTCCGAATTATCCCCAGTTAGAACAGTAGGATTCTATATAGAGTTGATGCTAGAAGCAGAACCAGTATTGAGAGATATTCATTCGACGATAGACTGTCGTGAGGGTATAGTATTTTTTAGAATTCTCGGTCTAGAAGAGTTTGTCCTTAGCAGAATAGCAAGAGACCAGTACAAGGGAGAAGTTATAACAGTAGCAAAGAAAGCAAACCCGCTGTCCAAGATAGTTGAAGAGTTCATGGATGTCTTTTCCAACGATCTTCCCGGATTACCCCCAGTTAGAGCAGTAGAATTCTGTATAGAGTTGATGCCAGAAGCAGAACCAGTATCCCAGAAGGTGTACCCTATGTCGCTATCAGAACTTGATCAGTTATATCGATATGTGAAAGAACTGAAGGCGAAGAAGTTTATTCGGACCAATGCATCACCGTGGAGAGCCCCAGCGGTATTGGTGAAGAAGAAGGAAGGATCGATGTGGTTGTGTATGAATTACATGCTGCTTAATACAGTAACAGTGGAGAATAAGTACCCATTACCAAGGATTGATGATTTGTTTGACCAGTTAAGTGGAGCAAGAGTCTTCTTCAAGATAGATTTATGGTCAAGATATCATCAGGTGCGAGTCCGGGAGCAAGATATACCGAAGACAATATTTAGGTCACGATATAGGCATTACAAATTCTTAGTTATGCCATTCATACTGACTAATGCCCCAGCGGTATTCATGGACTTGATGAACCATATTTTCATGCCTTACTTTGATCGATTTGTAGTAGTATTCATCGATGACATCCTGGTATATTCTCGTAGTGAGGAGGAGCATGAAGAACATCTCAGGATAGTTTTGCAAACTTTGAGGGAGCACCAGTTATATGAAAAGCTTAGTAAGTGTGAGTTTTGGCTGGATCGCATATCCTTTCTTGGGCACATTATTTATGGAGCAGGAGTGTCAGTTGATCCCAAGAAGGTAGAGGCAGTAGAGAACTGGCCAGTTTCAAAGACAGTAGCGGAAGTGCGTAGTTTCCTAGGCTTGGCAGGATACTACAGAAGATTTGTGTCATATTTTGCTAAGATCTTGGCACCATTGACTTGGTTGACGTGCAAGAAAGTTAAATTTGTGTGGTCAACGGAATATCAAATAGCCTGTGAAGAGTTAAAGAAGAAGTTAATCTCTGCACCAATCCTTACTATTCTAGCAGATTCTGGAGGATTCACAGTGTATTATGATACATCTGAAAAAGGACTTGGATGTGTTTTGATGCAGCAAGGGAGAGTGATAGCATATGCTTCTTGGTAGCTCAGAGATCACGAGAAGAACTATCCAACTCATGATTTAGAATTAGCAGTAGCAGTGTTCGTACTTAAGCTATGGAGGCACTACTTATTGGATGATCGAGTAGAAATATTCACAGATTATAAGAGTTTGAAGTATGTGTCCACACAGAAGGACCTGAACATAAGGCAGAAGGTGGCTAGAGTTATTAAAAGACTATGATGTGAAATTTCAGTACCATCCAGGAAAGGCTAATGTCGTAGCTGATGCACTTAGTAGAAGAGGTAGAGAATTTATGTTGACTACTCAGAGGCACATTCTAGAAGACTTACGAGAGATGTGTATCGAGATAGTACTTCCATATAGTATAGGAGTTCAGGCTAGCCTACAGATTCAATCAACTTTGGTAGATAGAATCAAACTGGCTCAGGCGACCCGAAGATTCAAAAGCTACGAGAAGATTATGAGTCAGGTCTTCGGAAGGAGTTGACAATACATGCAGATGGAACACTAAGGTTTGGAAATAGTCTATGCGTATGAAGCAGGAATATTCTGCAAGAAGTTATGATGGAAGCACACAGTTCCCAGTATTTTATTCATCCGGGACGCACGAAGATGTACCAAGATATCAAGCAACACATTTAGTGGAACGAAATGAATAAGGAAATAGCACGCTTCGTATCATGATGTCTGATATGTCAGCAAGTGAAGACAGAACAACAGAGACCGGCAAGATTATTTCAGCTGCTTCATATTCCAGAGTAGAAGTGGAAACACATTATAATGGACTTTGTGACTGGTTTACCTAGATCACCGACTGGTCGAAATACAGTTTGTGTGATAGTAGATCGTCTCACAAAAGTAGCTCACTTTCTTCCTTTCGAGTAGGACAGTCTACAGAATAATTGGCTAAAATATATATGTGACAGATAGTAAGATAACACGGTATTCCAGTAAGTATTATGTCAGATCGAGACACACAGTTCACTTCTCATTTTTGGAAAAATTTGTATCATAGTTTGGACACCAAGTTAAGATTCAACACCGCTTACCACCCCCAGACAGACGACAATCAGAGAGAACCATCCAGACCCTGGAAGATATGCTAAAATCATGTACCTTAGACCTTAGTGGATCTTGGAAGAATCGCCTCCACTTGGTAGAATTCTAGTATAACAATAGTTATCAGGCCAGTATTCAGATAAAATCTTTCGAAGCACTATACAGTAGAAAGTGTAGGTCACTATTGGCTTGGGATGACATTGGTGAGCGAAAGATGTTAAGCCCTAAAATGATCACACAAACAGTAGAAGTTGTCAGGCAGATCAGAGAGCGACTACGGGTTGCACAAGATAGGCATCGTCATTGGGCCGAGTAGCATCGTAGAACTTTAGAGTTTTGTGTCGGCGACCACGTATTTTTGCTAATTTTGCCTACCCGTGGGGTCATTAGATTCGGGGTTCACGGGAAGCTTAGTCCCAGATACATAGGTCTGTTCTATATTCTCGAGCGGGTAGGCGATGTTGCTTATCGTCTTGCCCTTCCGTCTTCGCTACGTGAGGTGCACGATATATTTCATGTATCTCAGTTGCGTAGGTATATTCCGGATCTGAGTCATATCCTCGATCACTCTGAATTAGTCGTTGGTACCGACTTATCTTATGAGGAGCATCCCATATCCATATTGGACCGAAGGGAGAATGTGCTCAAGAATCGGACTAGTTTTCTTGTCCGGGTTGCTTGGGGCCATCACTCTATAGGGAAATCAACGTGGGAGTGCGATGATGATATTTGGTCTCGGTACCCACACCTATTCGATTCGAAAGGTATATTCTACCTTATGCCTTCATATCTCAAATTCTGTGATCAAGTCATCACCTTTATGTTGTGATGATATTGCTTACATGTGTAGTTGCTAGTAGATTTATATCGTACTTGTCCTGACTTTTCTAGCTATTGCTTGGATTCAAATTACGAGGACATAATTTTTCTAAGGTGGATAGAGATGTTACTCCCTATTCCCGATATACGTATTTGGAACGCATTTTTAGTTTAGCATTGTTGCATGTGCCTGGAGACTAGACCCTTTCATTGGTTTAACCTGGTTCATGGTTTATTTTGTGGGTTGGTTCAACTCATGAGAACCTTTGGCTCAACCCTCAAACCCTACCATATATAACCCATAATTTTCTCTCTCTCTCTCTTCACTTCTTCATTACTCCTTTTCCTTTAGTTTTCTCTTCTCATTTCCATAGGCAAGTATAATTTGTATGAGAATTAAAGAAATGCTCCATATTATTGTTCCATTATATTTATTATGTGTTTCTAAGCACTTTTTGTTCTTGGAGTTTTCTGTTTTGATGGATGGATTAGTGTAGATCTACATTTCTAAACTTAGGATTTCATGGGTTTCATGAATTTTTCTTGGTTTTGATCTATTAAACTTATGTATTTGAAAACCAATTTTTGCTACATGATAGATATTTCAATTTAGAATATTTTGGTTTTTGGTTCACCCGATTTGGACTTAAAATGAGATTTTTATGAACAAAATAATATTTCAGTTTTTGGAGCTTTTCCGCCTTGGTCGAACATGCTGTTGGAGAAGACGAAGTTCCCATGTGGCCAGTGAGAATATGCCGCTGAAAGTGCCATGCGGCCCGAGAGGGTTATGCTGCCTAAATCTTGCCGCATACTGACAGCATGCGTCCATCTTGTTGGATGCATGACTGCTGATTTACACAAGTGTCCCAAAATACTTTGTGTTTCCACTGGCTGAACGAATGAGAATTTTGCTAAGTCTGAGAGAACTCCATGCGGCATCGAACTCCATGCGACGTTGAACTCCATACGGCACCGACACCCATGCGGCCTGGAGAGCATATGGCCCCTATTTTCTTGGACGCGTGGCTCTACACCGTTGGCACCTATTTCTATAGTTTTGTCTTTTCTTCCTGACATACTTTATGGCTTGTCACATCAGTCACTTTATGTCACATCACTGATACTTTATTTATTGCCTTTTACTTCATCACTTGTCTCAAGGAGTATACATTAACCCTGACCATGCGGCCAAGTGGTTCATGCGGCCTGACTTCCCATGCGTCCCTGACTTCATATGCAGCCTGACTTCATATACGACCAGGATTGTTATGCGGCCTGAACTTCCCATGCGGCCTAGAGACCCATGCAGCCCTGTTTGTTGATTGAATATCTTCTTGATTCATGTGACCCAATATATAATTGGTAATTGGACTCGAATATTATATCCGTGCTGATACCCCTATTGCCTGATTATTATTCATGTTTAATGTGCGCCGAGGTGCGACACATCCTGTCACGTATTAAGTGATTATATTTGGGTTGTGTATTGAAAATGTCTCCAAATTCCTAAATGTGTAATATTATAAATATATATTGGTTCCCCAGCACAGTCATGATAAGCGAGTCAACTACCAAAGCGTGGTTAGGACATTGATTGTATGAATGTTGCGTATACGCTCGGGTGAATCCAGATTTGACTTGCATGGATTCATATCTAGCGTGTTCGTACTTTGTACGACATCTTAAAGAAAATTCTCATGTGACCACGCCTTGAGATTTCAAGTACAACATATGGCTAATTAGGTTACTAAAAGTGGTAGTAACATTGGAGGGAACGGTATTCCGAGATCATACCAACAAACCTTTCCACAAAGATTCATTCTAAGTGCGCTGTGGGCTGGCCACCACAGATACTGTATATTATCTGCCTTAGTGGAGTACAGTATCTGACTATTATTATGCAGAGTCACTATTTCAATATAGGAACACTGGAACCGCTAATACCGTATTTTTAGCGCAGTGGCCCTACGGGAGACTTGTACATCCTGCAAGTGTATTTTATTATATTGGTTCGGTTAGCTCATGTTCGGTACTAGCGTGATCTGAGGATACTTATTATGCATTATTCTGAGATAACCTCAGACTATACAAAATAGCAAGCCGTACAATTGATTGGCCGACATAAGAAATAGATTTGGTTGTGATTGTATTATTCAGCTAGTAGTCTAGGGAAGTGGACTATCATAGTATGATGGTTCAACCCTTGTCCGTGTTTGGTTTTAGGGTTGAGCCTTCTCGCTAGGATATGCCATGGACCTAAGTTACAACACTGAACCTATATATTATTATATTATTTTTCTTGGATTTTTGTTTCTCTATTTCGTGCTTTCTTTGTGTTACTTGCTATTTGGGATCTAATCCTACTGGTTTTGCATAGCCAGGTTTCAAGCCAGTACCTAAGGATCTAGCGTACTTTCCCCCAACTCATGGCACGTACCAGGAATATGGTTGCACGGGATAGTGAGTGGGTTTTTTTCTTCCCTGCTCGTCTTGCACATTTACTTCTTTTGGCGTTTAGCCACCGGTACCTGTTAGCCGGCTCGTCTGGATATTAGTTTTCTTACATGATTGTATTAAATCAGACTACAGCTGATCACTGTCATGTACTTATGTTACTCTTCTAGCTTCTTATTTTGCACAGCTGGACTCCAGAATATTTTGAGAAAGCGTTTGGGACGCCTTATTGCTTATCATATATATGCTCTATTGTACGGGATAGCTGGCCATGTCCGTCTTCGTATTTTGGTACTGAGGTGTGACACTTTGTGGTTGTGATTTGGATTCTTCTTTTGATATCTTATTGTGCTTTAGTTATGTGATTGAGTATTTTATATTATATTTTTTTATATCATTGTCTCCTTATGAAGTTGGATATTTATATGAGATTGCTAGTTAGATAGCCTTGACCTAGATAGCGTTCTACCACCGATATTACGGCGTAGGCTGGACGTACCCACATACTCGTGCCCCTATATCAGGTGCGTATCGTGATACATTTTATGGTGGCCCATGCAGGTCATGCTTCGTAATTAGTGCGATATCGTGGTAGTACAACGACTTAGTTTTACTATTGCAAGCCTGCAATAGGATATAGGATATTGGATGAGTGAATACTCAATCACAAATTAGGACTTCGTGAGAGATTCTTGGGATGACCCTTAAGAATCTTACTATAAACTCAACTTTAAATCCGTTTTCACTTATTTTCGTTCACTCTCACTTGTTGTTGTTGAATTTGATTCTTTATGTTCGTTGTTGACTTTGATTCTTGTATCGAGATGAATCTTATGGACTAAGTTGATGTATATTCTGATAATGTAAATGGGTGAGAACAGTGGAAAAGATAACTGTTTACCTTGGTTATGGAATCTAAAGTTTATCGCAGCCATATTAGCTGGCATGTTAAAGACATAGAGCCTAATTTTGGATATATTTTTCTTGGTTATGGAATCTATAGTTTTCGCAGCCAAGCATGCGACAGGGCAAAAATTTAGATACCATGGTTCTAGAGGTATATACCTTAGTTACGGACTCTATAGTTTACCACAGCTATGCTTACTAACGCGACGAGGATTTTGGGTAACATGATTTCAGATAGACGTGTATGATTATCAGATTATATCTTAAATTGGTTCTTAACATATCGTCTCTATCATCCAACCTTGTTATATTTGATAAATTATGTCCTTCTTTGATGAAATCTTATTTTGTGCCATGTTGACTTCTTCTTGTTTCGATCTGTCTTCAGGATATCGCCGAAGACTAGATCACAGGAATCAGAAGCAGTTACAGCTTCGGAGAGGTCAGCGACTTCTCGACCTCCTACCCAGGGAGTGGTAGAGACTATTCCTTCACCTTCTGTCCGCATAAGAGTTTCAACAACTTTCGGGGGTCCTTCTCTCCAACCCTTCCAGAGAGCTGCACTAGCTGTTTCGGAGAACCTTCCTCCCCCGCCACAGTTTCCTTTTCCTGGAGGTGTGTTTGCTGATGGGGCACATATTTTTTGCTTTGGTCCAGGGCATGGTGGATGCCCAAAGGATGTCAACGGAGGCCCAGTGTGTTCAGGCTGAGGCTTAGAGGGTGCAGGCAGAGGCACACCAAGCGCAGACTGAGCTGATGAGAGAGAGCATAGAGAATGCTCACGAGGTTGCCCTACAAGCAGTGGAGAGAGTTTTCCAGTAGCATCCTGGCCAGCCGCAGCAGTAGAGGCCAGCTACTATAGTAGAATTCAAGAGGATGATACCTCGGGAGTTCAAGGGTACTGAGGGGATACTCTACTCTGATGTCTGGTTAGAGGATATAGAGAGGAACCTGCGATTGGCCCAGATCCCAGAGAGCTTGCAGATCGAGGTGGCCGATAATCAAATATTTTATATTGCACTCACTTTGTATCGCACGGATCCCAGCCTTACCGCACAAGGACTTACTTGGGAGACTTTCAAAGAGCTTTTCAAGAAAAAATTCTTCCCCGATGTGGCCCTGGAAGCTTTGGAGAGTCAATTTCAGGATTTAGTTCAGGGGAACATGTCGGTTGATGAGTATGCCGCAGAGTTCTGCCGTTTGAGCCATTTTGCACCATCCATGGTTCGGAACCCAGGAGATCGAGATCGAAAGTTCAGGAATGGTTCTGATAAGAGAGGTTAAGTCATGCACTTATGGTCGTCGCACCGCTACCTTTGAGGAGATCTTTATAGATGCCCAGATAGCTGAGGAGAATTTGGATCTTAGGCCCAAGAGAGGTAGAGATATACTAGGAGGTGCTAGCAGCAGTGCGGGTCCAGCCAAACGACCCTATTTCCAGCAGCAAAGAAATTTTTAGCCACATCATCAGCAGTTTTCTGTGCCAGTCAGGGCGCCAGTTCAACAGGCACATCAGGTTCAGAGGCCAGCTCAGCACGCTCAGCAGTGTACCTATTTTAAGAAGCCTAGGCATGTATGGGACGACTGTAGGAAGAGACTCAGAGTATTCTTGTACTGTGTATCTCTTGATCATCTTGTGGGGGATTGCCTTAATAACCCGTATGGTCCAACTCGTAGTGCAGTCCCAAATCAGAGAGGTAGAGTTAGGCCACCTATGGCACCGCAGATTGCTCAGCACACGCAAAAGGAGCCACCCCAGCAGGATGGGGCATTTGATATGACGGTCGAGGAGGCCGATGCTATATGTGATGGTTTAGCATGTTCCTTCATGTCTTTATTTCTGTTCCTTTCCATCTAATTAATTGATTCCTTAGTACCTTTAGTTGCATCAGTGATTTTCATGCTAGAATATAATTAGTAGTGACCTGACAGAGACTGCAATATCATGACAAGTAAGACCATAACTATGCATGAGATTATACTTAGTGATTTCTTTAGATTGCATATTGTATAATTTTAGATAGGACCTTCTTAGACCTTGATTGTTGGGGGTTTGACCGTAGTAAAGATTTTAATGAATAGTTTATGACTGGCTAGAGAGAGACGAGGTGTCTTAAATTTTGAGGAAGAAATTTTTCTAACGGGGGTTGACTTGTAACTACCACATTTCTAGAATAGGGATATTTTTATCATTTTATATTATTATAAATATTTTATATATATTTTATTTAATATATAATGTGTAATATATATTATAAATAATATTTTATTGGTTAGTGGATTAGACAATTTAATTAGACTTGATACTAGTGGACATGTCAGTCCCCTTCCTGGTGCCCTTTGGAGCATGTTGTCTTAGGCGCATGTTGATTGCTAGCCCGACCTTTGTTTAGACCAGACTCGTGATTTATTGAGAAGAGTGGGTTTGGTTGGGTTGGTGGCATATGTGGCTTGAATGGGTTTGAGTGATCCAACGGTCCACATCTTAAACCTAAACCTATATATTCTTATTTCTTTCTCTCTGCTCATTATTTTCTTTCTATTTTTCTCTCTTAGGTTTTGTCTCCCTCCATAGGCAAGTACATCTTGCACAAGAGAAGAACCATGTATTTATACATGCTTTTAATTCTTAATAATGCCTGTTTATTTCTAGCTCAGTTGTTGAGACCGAGCACCCCTTCATCTTTAATACTTGTCGTTCTTGATTTTCTTGGTTGGAATTGCATGGACCAGAGTTTGGGACTATAGGTTCACTTTTATTTTCTTGGGGATTGATCTCCCAAAACTATCCTAGGGTTAACTAGGCAATATTCATGTGACCACGACATGAGATTCTAACTAACCTAGGGTTAACTAGACAACTTAATTATAGGGCATTGGAAGAAAATTGTATCTCGAGATCGTGTATGTCGAATTATCCTAATTAGCTGGGAGTAAAGGCTGGCCACCATAGATACTGTATATCATCCGCACTAGTGGAATACAGTATCTGATTTAATTTTAAGACTGAGCCAGTATCTTTTCTATAGAAAGCCTAGAACTGTTACTGATTATTAATTAGCTCAGGGCCCTTGCGAGGGACTGGTACATCATTTACATATATTCTTGCTTGTATATCATTGGTTCAGCCAGCCCTGCTCGATTATGGCATGATCTGAGGATATTCATATATTGCATTACTGGGATAACCCAAAGATCATATGTCAAGCCGTAATACATGATTGGCCATCTAATTTGCTTATATAGGTGCCTAGCCAGGAAAGTGGGCTATCGTGGCATGATGATTCAACCCATATCCTTGTTTGGTTGTTGGGTTGCATCATTGTGTTATGATACTCCATGGACTGAAGCTATAGTATTTTCTCCTTATTATATCTCTGCTTGTGTATTGTGACTTTTGTTGAGTGGAATTAGGGACACAGGCTACTGTGGCATGATAGTTTAACTCATGTCCTTATTTGGTTGTTGGGTTGCGCCGTTGTGTTACGATAAACTGTGGACTAAAACTACGACGCAGAATATTTTAGCTTGACCACAATTAAGGGACATATTCTATCTTGATATGATAGGGCACTTCCTGTCCTTGTTTGGTGAAGGGTGTCGTATCATGTCATAGATGGGATATATGTCATTGATTGTTGGCTCATGCATCTCATGCTATAGATTTGGTTTAGTTTCTTCATTTTGTGCTTCCTTTGTAGTACTTGCTATTTGGGGTCTGACCCCACTGGTTTTGCATGACCAGGTTTATAGCCAGCACCGGAGGATCAAGCTTACTTCTCCCTCACTGATGGCACGCACCAGAAGGATAGCTACTGAGGGTCACGAGTGTGTTTCTTGTTTTACTGTTCGTCTTTTATAAACTATATTCTTTTGGGCATTAGCCAACCGGCACCTGTTAGCCGACAAATCTGGACACTAGTTCCCTACATGACTGTATTATCATTGATTGTTGGCTCATGTATCTCATGCTATATATTTGGTTTAGTTTCTTCATTTCGTGCTTCCTTTGTGGTACTTGCTATTTAGGGTCTGAACCCACTGGTTTTGTATGACCAGGTTTATAGCCAGCACCGGAGGGTCAAGCTTACTTCTCCCTCATTGATGGCACACACCAGAAGGATAGCTACTGAGGGTTATGAGTGTGTTTCTTGTTTCACTATTCGTCTTTTGTAAACTATATTCGTTTGGGCGTTTAGCCAACCGGCACCTGTTAGCCGACAAATCTGGACACTAGTTTCCTATATAACTGTATTTATATTCAGACTACAGCTGACTCACTGTCATGTATACTTTTGATTGTGTATCTAGCATATCAACTTGTATTGCTAGATCTCTAGAATATTCTGATTCGGCATTTGGGATGCCTTATAACTTATTCTAAATTGTTCTATGTTATTGCTACTTGATTGAATGATTGAGATATAGAAGTTCTTGACCCTATGAGACTTGATTGTAGTATTCACCCCCTCATCTCTAGACAACCTTAACACATTACGAGTTACTTCGGTATTCTGTAAGGTACAGTTGGCTGAGTCATACCCCCACTCTTCAGTATTCTAGATCTGGGGCGTGACAAGATTTCAGTGGTAGCCCATTCATGTTTGGCTTTCTTTTTAGACTGGTGGGGTGGCTTAATCATAGTATGTCTCAATCAAACATGCACCTCCTTGAAATCCTGAATCTCTCTCCTCAAAACTCAGCTTGACTTCTGTACCATTGGTTCCTCGATCATTTCTCGTCCAGTTCTTGATTTATCTTGTGTTCTTTTCTTTAGGGCTTCTCCAATATCGGTGGGTGGAGCACCAGCAATTTCAACAGAACAAGGATTCGTTGGCCCCCAGCGAGAGGCAACACTTGTACCTAGAGGGATCAGGGTAGAACCAGCAAAGGAGCACGAGGAGCAATATATACCAGAAGTTTCAGTACCCCCGTTTGTACCAGTAGTGCAAGTTGCACTTAATATACCGGTATTACAAGAAATTATACGAGGAATAATGGCGATGAAACAACGTTAGCAGCTTCAGCAGCAAGAGTAGAATATCTTGCTGAATCAAGGATTATAGATAGCCATGAAAAGAAGTATTAGAACAGATTCATGTATGTCGGTGAGATTCTGCAGACTCAACCCTAAGTACTTTGATGGCACGGAGAATGCCATTACCACAGATACTTGGCTGCAGAATATCGAAACAATACTGACAGCGAGAAATGTTCCAACTGAGGAACAAGTTGATCATGTCTGATTGTAACTCCAAGACCTTGCTAGAGATTGGTAGGCAGCAAAAGAAGTTGGATTAAGACAACCTATTTCGTGGGACAACTTCAGGGCCCATTTCAGGGTTAAGTATTTCGGAGTGGTAGCATAGTATGAGCTACAACAGAGGTTTATCAACCTCAAACAGTCTAGAAGGACAGTGGATGGCTACGCGACGGAGTTCTGCAGGCTTAGAAGATTTGCTCCGACGATGGTAGCAACAAAACCATAGAGGGCAATGAGGTTCCAGTATGGACTTCATCTGGGGATTCAACAACTGGTAGAGGGGTATAACTACCAGACTTTCGATGAAGTATTGATCGCATCTAGGCGACATGAGCTGACAATACAGAGGTTAGCTTCAAGTACAGGAGGCCAGAAGAGGCCTCATGCTGTCACGACCGGCACCCGATATAGGGACACGAGTACGTGGGTACATCCAGCCTACGCTGCAACATCAGCAGTAGAACGCTGTCTAGGTCACAATACTATCTAATCAATCTCATACGAATATCCAACTCCATAAGGAGACACAGATATTACAATATAATATGAAAATACGCAACCACAGAACTAAAGCACGATAAGATATCGAAATACAACACAAGTCTAAACAACAAAATAATCTAACTCAAACAATAACATCCAAGTCTTCAAATATGCCAAAAACAAATCCGGTACCATAAACCGCTAAAAGAAACTAACTGAATAACTAGTGATCCCGGCTAGACCTCCCGGAATCATACCTGAGTTAAAAGGTCCAAGGCTGCAGCTACTCTCCCTGTGGCCCATAATATGTCGTACACCAGTCCTCTAAGTTGCAGTCTAAAAAAATATATCAAGTCAGGATTGGAGCGAAGTACAACTCGATAATAGTTCCAATTAATTGACAAGGACTATAAAATAATAAATATATGATGCTATATACTGAGAAAAAATAATAAATAGATGCAATAGCAATAGTAAAGAGAACATGCAATATAGGCAATATGGTATAGTCAGTGCATATATGAAATGAAGAGAAAGAACTACAATATCATATACAGGGTAATGTAGCATATGAACTGAAATAAAGGACTACAACTATTCTAAGTGTTTGAAATAGTAGTTTCGATATGTGATTGGCTTGGGAACATGTACAATAACTATATGGCCTGGGTAATCATATATGAGGCGTATGATTAACACTAACAATATTTTACACTTGTACGATAGGGTTATGATCACATCTCTCACTAGCAATTTCCCCGCCCCCAACTAGTACAGTGGATCCAACATGACATATTATGATACACGATCAATGTCTAATATATTATGTATAATGTCTAATATCCATGTCGTGTACAATGTTAATACGATAACCAATGTAACATCTCATGACTGCAGATCTAATCTATATACTAGTCCGTGTAGCATAGTGTCAAGAATCAGATGTAACATTTCTAAATACTTGAATTATAGAAATTATCAAATAACAAAAATTATCAGAGAATGTACTCGCCTGTGGTCCTGAGCGGGCAATACCAATATCCTGCTCCCGAAGTATCGCAGAACGATCCAATGGTCCTATATTTATATAATATAATACAATAACATCAGCCGTTACACTAGCACACATGTAAACACAATTACACTGTACTCGGAAACTACGCAAGGGTGATAACTGGTCAACTAGCAGGGTCAAGTGTGCATGTCTAAATGCACAGGTGTTATGTCCTCGAATACTGTGTGTAACATGACAGCCAACTAACACTAACACATGTCCAATCTCCAAATCTCGTGCAACGCTAACACAGGTCCTAGCTGGTATGTTAGGGTACACAAGGCAGTCAACTAACACCTATTGTCATACAGTTATACATAGTACTAGCAATCAATTTCCCATGAAGTAATATATTAACCCTAATTATTATACATACATACATGTACACACACATACTTGTTATTAGGGTTTATCAACTCTGTGTCATACTACACACAACATGAAAGAAAGGGGCAGTTTCAAACCTTGGAGTGCATGTGACCGAGGAGGAGCGACGCTCGACCACGGTTGTCGGGTGATCGTCTCCGGCGATGTAGGGTGGCTGCTGTGTGTTGGTGGTGATAGGGTGGTGGCGGACTGTCGTGGGTGGCCGCTGCTCGGCAGTTGCAGTCGGCGAAGGAGTCGACTGCTCTGGAAGGGTGATGGCCGATTGAGAGGAAGAAGGTGATGGTCGTGGGGTTTGGTTTAGGGTTTTGAGTATTGGTTGATGGTGATGAGAATTATGGAGAAGGAAGAGTTTTTTTTGTAGGAGAGAGAAAAGGGTGATAAAAACCTAGGGATTAGGGCCGGCCATGTGCTCCTTGGGATGGGGTTGGCTTTTACATGAAGGAAATTGTATGGTGGAGATGGTGTTGGTTTGAATGGAGGGTGGATATGGTTTAAGGGAAGAGGTTTGAGTGTTGCAAACTCCAAAAAAATAGGAAAAATTCATGTGACCGGTCAATAAGGGAAGGAAAGTGTTCTTTATGTATTGGGTCCAATGGGAGGTGGATACCTCATTGCACTTTTGCATAAAAACTCCCAACAATTAAAAAATTGCACAAAAAGTGGGATTTTAGATTGAATGAGAAAATTATCATATTTGGTGTGATGTAGTGGATAAAAGGGGGTGTGGTGTTAGTATGAACCTTGAGGGTGTGAGTGGGGGTTTGGGTTGGTGTTGGGTCTAGTTTTGGGTTATGTTGAGTCCTTACACCAATTTAATTAAAATTAATACAAAATGTGTTCTTAAATTAATTGGAAGTGCATGGGGTTAAAATTAGGTGGGACACAAGTATCATGGACGTAGAAGACTCAGAATAGAATATTGTCATAATTTGTGTTGCACAAAATGGCTCGAGATTGTGTCTCCAATTTTGATTGGAACAGACAAAGATGCAAAGTTGGATTTGTTTGGAATTAAAAAATAAATGTTTGTAACGAATATTGTGCGACTAAAATAAAGCACAAGAGAGCATATTTATGAGTTACACAAAGGTCATAATGGAAGACTGACACGTCTAGGACAAGGGTGTAAAATTTGTTGGAAGGCAAAACTAGTATAGCGCTTCAAATATCGAAGCAACGGTAAGGTACAACAGTTGAATAAAATTACGGTAGTGAATATTACCCCCAATAATTAATCCCGAAAAAATACTAATTAAATCCATAATCCTATATTTTGGTCAGGGGGTTTATCTAGTGGGTTTCTAGGTCTAATCTACTAACTTATGAATTAAAGAACACTATATATATATATATGTGTGTGTTTGTGTGTGTGTATATATATATATATATATATATCATGCAATAAAATATACACAATACTTATAATAAATAAAAATAACAAAATTATCCCTATTTTAGAATGTGGTAGTGACAAATCTACCCTCCTTAAAAAATTCCATCCTCGAAATTGAATTAAACTAGCACAAGAACATACAATCGGACAATTAATTATACCTCAAATTTGTGCTCTGATGCTCAAATATTTACACAGGTTTGTGCTGCACTAGACCCATACTCTCAACTGTGGCATCAACTCAATTATCCCCAAATATCCTGATATATGTGATGCCCTCAACACTCTGATGTACTCAAACGCTATGATATACATCACCTGGATATACCTTCATCCTCTAACATACACTTAACTCTGGCACATTCACTCACTAATTGCTATCCCTATACACTGATACCCATATCAACTAATCACTAGTCCACAAGATGTCCATGGATACATCCACATGCATACACTTGTCTATTGATACCAAAATATGATACCAAGAACCTCTAACATAACCATAGGTTAAATGATGCATCCAAAGTTTGATACCCCTATCCCTTTGGTACTACTATTTTTACTACAAGCACACCCACTGCTAGCTCTCTTACATACTGCAATTGCTTATACTAGTTGTTCTTATCACTCAAGTACACACCAAGTGCAACACACCACACTAAGTGCTACTCCCTCTAATACAACTATAGATGGATACCCAAATCAGTTTGTAGTGCCATCTCAGGCATGCTCAGGCCAACAGATCCTTACACATGTACATCATCCACTCATATACTGATATACATTTCTTACCCACATCTAATTAAGTATACCTATATATATTCACAGTCTCTAACACTCAAGGTACACACAAATACACCAATTGTCTACACCCCTCAACTGTGTACTGAAATATGTACTGCCTGGATTACTTGCACTATTACTTCCAATAATTTTCTATCCACATTAACTGATACACCAATCTAATATTATCACATGAGGTACTTACTGTTACTAGCACATTGCTCAACTAATCCTTAATATAGAAACACTAGCACTCTGGGTATAGTAACACTAGCTTCATCATTAGATTACCTCATCATACTGACACTCATCACCCACTGTGCATCCTGCACACAATTTCTAGACACTCTTCCATCTATTGCTTTCAATCCATCACTGGCCTCAATATCAGGTGATACATCCATCACTAGTCATATACCGGTACACTCATATCTAATCACATTAAGGCCCTACCTTTATCTGTAACACAAGTCTTACTACTTAGCACAATGTATTCTTATTCCCTCACACTCTCCTATACACTTATGGGTACTCTCCTATTATGGCACATTCAACACTATACTCAAGACACAGACCTAATTGTAAGTCACCAATTATCACACTAACGAGGATCCTTAAAGAAATAAAACTCAAAAAAGAACTGGACTAAGGACTGAAGGTATATCTACTGCTAGCAAAATGATGGAACAAAGTCCTATAATAACAGAAGTAGATAAGTATTAAGATGATACTTTAAGAACTAATTTAAGATACAATCTGATAATCATACACATCTGTCCGAAATTACGACACTTAGAATCCTTGCCACGCAGTAAGCATAGCTGCGATAAATGATAGATTCCATATCTTAGGTATGCAACTCTATAATCATGTCGTCTAGAATCCTCGCTATGCCGACTAGTATAGCTGCGAGAAATTCTAAATTTCATAATTAAGATATGTACATCCGAAGTCAGGTTCCTACGTTTCTGCCACGCCAGCTAATATGGCTGCGATAAACTCTATGCTCCATAACTAAAGCAGACGTTTCATCTTTCTCACTGTCCTCTTCAACATATGTCATCAGATGATACCGTAAATTTTAGTCCATAAAATTTATCTCGATATGAGATCAAACTCAACAACGACACCAAGAATTAAATTTAACAACCGATCAACAAGAATCAAATTCAATAACAACAAGTAAGAATGGACGAAAACAAGGAAAAAGATTTAAATTAGAAATTATAATAAGATTCTCAAGGGTCGTCCCAGGAATCTCTCAAAAATTTGTGATTGAGTATCCTCTCTCATCCTAGTATCCTATGTCCTATATCCTATCGCAGGCTCGCAGTAGTATAACTGAGACGTCGCACTACCATGATATTGTATTACTTGCGAAGCCTGACCTGCATGGGCCGCCACTAAAAATGTGTCATAACCCGCACCCGATATAGGGCACGAGTACGTGGGTATGTCCATCCTACGCTGCAGCATCGACGCTAGAACGTTGTCTAGGTCACAATAGTATCTAATCAATCTCACACGAATATCCAACTCCATAAGGAGACACATATATTACAATATAATATGAAAATACTCAACCACAGAACTAAAGTACGATAAGATATCGAAATACAACACAAGTCTAAACAACAAAATAATCTAACTCAAATAATAACATCCAAGTCTCCAAATATGCCGAAAATAAATCCGGTACCATAAACTGCTAAAAAAAACTAACTGAATAACTAGTGATCCCGGCTAGACCTTCCGGAATCACACATGAGCTACAAGGTCCAAGGCTGCAGCTACTCTTCCTGTGGTCCATAATATGTCGGACACTAGTCCTCTAAGTCGCAGTCTGAAAAAATATATCCAGTCAAGATTGGAGCGAAGTACAACCCGATAACAGTTCCAATTAATTGACAAGGACTATAAAATAATAAATAGATGATGCTATATACTGAGAGAAAATAATAAATAGATGCAATAGCAATAGTAAAGAGAACATGCAATATAGGCAATATGGTATAGTCAGTGCATATATAAAATGAAGAGAAAGAACTACAATATCATATACAGGGTAATGTAGTATATGAACTGAAATGAAGGACTACAACTATTCTAAGTGTTTGAAATAGTAGTTCGATATGTGATCGTCTTGGGAACATGTACAATAGCTATATGGCCTGGCTAATCATACGTGAGACGTATGATTAACACTAACAATAGTTTACACTTGTACAATAGGGTTATGATCACATCTCTCACTAGCAATTTCTCTGCCCCCAACTAGTACAGTGGATCCAACCATGACACGTTACGATACACGATCAATGTCCAATATATCATGTACAATATCTAATATCCATGTCGTATACAATGTCAATACGATAACCAATGTAACATCTCATGACTGCAAATCCAATCTATATACTAGTCCGTGTAGCACAGTGTCAAGAATCAGATATAACATTTCTAAATACTTGAATTATAGAAATTATCAAATAACGAAAATTATCAGAGAATATACTCGCCTGTGGTCCTGAGCGGACAATACCAATATCCTGCTCCCGAAGTCTCACAGAACGATCCAATGGTCCTATATTTATATAATATAATACAATAACATCAGCCGTTACACTAGCACACATGTTAACACAATTACACTGTACTCGGAAACTACGCAAGGGTGATAACTGGTCAACTATCAGGGTCAAGTGTGCACGTCTAAATGCACATGTGTCATGTTCTCGAATACCGTGCGTAACATGACAGACAACTAACACTAACACATGTCCAATCTCCAAATCTCGTGCAACACTAACACAGGTCCTAGCTGGTATGTTAGGGTACACAAGGCAGTCATCTAATACCTATTGTCATACAGTCATACACAGTACTAGCAATCAATTTTCCATGAAGTAATATATATTAAACCTAATTATTATACATACATACATGTACACACACATATACTAGTTATTCGGGTTTACCAACACAGTGTCATACTACACATAACATGAAAGAAAGGGGCAGATTTGAACCTTGGTGTGCACGTGACCGAGGAGGGGCGACGCTCGACCGCAGTTATCGGGGGATCGTCTCCGGCGATGCAGGGTGGCTGCTGTGTGTTGGTGGTGATGGGGTGGTGGCGGACTGTCGTGGGTGGTCGATGCTCGGCGGTTGCAGTCGACGGAGGAGTCGACTGCTCGGGAAGGGTGATGGCCGGTTGGGAGGAAGAAGGTGATGGTCGTGGGGTTTGGTTTAGGGTTTTGAGTATTGGTTGATGGTGATGAGAATAATGGAGAAGGAAGAGTTTTTTTTGTAGGAGAGAGAAGAGGGTGATGAAAACCTAAGGATTAGGGCCGGCCATGTGCTCATTGGGATGGGGTTGGCTTTTACATGAAGGAAATTGGATGGTGGATATGGTGTTGGTTTGAATGGAGGATGGAGATGGTTTAAGGGAAGAGGTTTGAGTGTTGCACACTCCAAAAAAATAGGAAAAATTCATGTGACCGGTCAATAAGGGAAGGGAAGTGTTCTTCATGTGTTGGGTCCAATGGGTGGTGAACACCTCATTGCACTTTTGTATAAAAACCCCCAACAATTAAAAAATTGCACAAAAAGTAGGGTTTGTGATTGAATAAGGAAATACCGTGTTTGGTGTGATATAGTGGATAAAAAGGGTGTGTGGTATTTAGTATGAACCTTGAGGGTGTGAGTGAAAGTTTGGGTTGGTGTTGGGTCTAGTTTTGGTTTAGGTTGGGTCCTTATACCAATTTAATTAAAATTAATGCAAAAGATGTTCTTAAATTAATTAGAAGTGCATGGGGGTTAAAATTAGGCGGGACACAAGTGTCATGGACGTAGAAGACTCAGAATAGAATATTGTTATAATTTGGGTTGCACAAAATGGGTCAAGATTTTGTCTCCAATTTCGATTGGAACAGACAAAGATGCAAAGTTGGATTTGTTTGGAATTAAAAAAATAAACGTTTGTAACGAATATTGTGCGACTAAAATGAAGCACAAGAGAGCATATTTATAAGTTACACAAAGGTCAAAATGGAAGACTGGCACGTCTAGGATAAGGGTGTAAAATTTGTTGGAAGGCAAAAGCTAGTGTAGTGCTACAAATATCGAAGCAACGGTAAGGTACAATAGTTGAATAAAATTACGGTAGTGAATATTACCCCCAATAATTAATCCCAAAAAATACTAATTAAATCCATAATCCTATATTTGGTCAGGAGGTTTATCTAGTGGGTTTCTATGTCTAGTCTACTAACTCATGCATTAAAGAACACTATATATATATATATATATATATATATATATATATATATATATATATATATATATATATATATATATATATATATATATATATAATATATATAATAATATACACAATACTTATAATAAATAAAAATGACAAATTATCCCTATTTTAGAAAGTGGTAGTGACATATGCACAAAGCGGGGGAGGAGGACAAGCATAATGAACGTCAGCATCATCTCCTGATGTTCGCATTCATGACACAGCACCAAGTAGGCCAGTAGCATCGACAACAACAACACCAGCTCGGTCGAACCAGCCAAGGCAGCAGCAGAAACATCGATTGGGAGCCCCAATCGGATGTACGTATTATGGAAAGGGAGGCCATACGAAAGATATGTGTAGGGTAGCACAAGGATTGTGCCTGTGATATGGCAGCCCAAATCATGGGATTGCCAATTGTCCTATGATGCAGAGGATTGAAGGACTGACGCAGCGGTTAGCACTGCCATCACCAGTGACATCTCAGTATAGGGGACCAGCACTGGCGATCAGGCCATTGGCTCAGCGCTCATTGCCGACGCAAACTCAGATATACAACCAGCAGAGAAATCAGCAAGTACCGCAAGGCCAAGTGCAAGCTTTTACCCTATCTCTGGAGGGCCTTGGCATCAGGTAACGTGGTGGCAGAAAACATTCTTGTTACATCTTTTTCTGCCATAGCATTATTTATTTCAGGAGCATCCCATTAATTTGTATGTGCATGATTTGCGCTACATATTGGATTGGAGTTCGAGGCATTGCCAGAGAGGCTGAATATACTTACTGGTAATGGACTCGTAGGAGTCAGTAGAATATCTGTAGCATGTCCAATCTTAGTATGCGGGTATTCATTACCATCGAAGTTGATAAATTTTTCTATGGGTAACTTCGACGTTATTTTAGGCATAGACTGGTTGAGAGACAGTCATGCAACGATAGATTGCCGTAGGGGTAGAGTTTTATTTAACATCCCGGGCAAGGAAGAATTTACCTTCAATAGAACGGTGAAGGATCAACATGAAGGTAGCATTACAGCAGCATCAGGAGTTCAGGAGTTGAAGGCCAGTTTCCTAGAATAATTAAAAATTTTCTTGATGTATTTTCGAAAGTGCTTCCTGGATTACCTCCAGTAAGAGAAGTGGAGTTCTGCATAGAGTTGATACCAGGAGCAGAACAAGTTTCCAATAAGGTCTATCAGTTGTTACTGATGGAACTTAACCAGTTGTTGTAGAAGCATGAAAAATGCTGGGAATTGTCCGCGTATTTTACAGTCAAAACCCCCAACATACATGAAGTCCGCGTAAAACAGAGCTTCAAGGCTGTTTGGCATAAAATAGTGCTTTAGAGCTGTACGCATAAAGCAGAGCTTCAAGGCTGTTTGGCGTAAAACAGAGCTTCAGAGCTGTACGCGTAAAACAGAACTTCAAGGCTGTTTGGCGTAAAATAGGACTTCAGATATCCGCGTAAAGCAGAGCTTCAAGGCTGTTTGGCGTAAAACAGAGCTTCAGAGCTGTACGCGTAAAGCAGAGCTTCAAGGCTGTTTGGCATAAAACAGAGCTTCAGAGTTGTATGCGTAAAACAGAACTTCAAGGCTGTTTGGCATAAAATAGGGCTTCAGATATCCGCGTAAAGCAGAGTTTTAAAGTTGTTATGCGTAAAAGGTTGCTATACCTTCATGCGTAAAGTTTAAAATTTTGTCATGACTGGAAAAGCTAAGACTGTGACTAATACGCTCACATCACCATCCTTGCATTTTACGCCAACCAGGCTATTTTCAACTATAGGAGTACGCCGTATGCTATCTCCTCGAAATACGCCAACTCGACTATATTTGCAAAGGTACGTGATAAGGCTATTTAGCCCAGAATACGCTCAAGACCTCAGTCGTGAAGGATAATTGGCTATTTTACGCTGGTATTCATGAATCATCAAGTTTTACGCAGGGGCAGTTACTTACGTGGCTTGCATGCCATGATCTTCTTCACAGTTTGGCCTTTTACGCCAACAAAATAGTTATTTGACTTTTATGCCAACAAGACAGTTACTTGGCTTTTACGCCAACCATCTTTACGCAGGGGCAGTTTCCTACGTGGCTTGCATGCCATGATCTTCGAGAAGCAGTTATACGCGTTACCTTATAAAGGGACACGTGTTATACGCAGATTCAGAAGTTTATTTGAACGCGGGTAGCAGTTGTCATAACCGCAGCGTAAAGGATGCAATCTTCTTTACAGTTTGGCCTTTTACGCCAACAAGACAGTTATTTGGCTTTTACGCCAACCAAGCAGTTATTTGATTGATCTCTATAAATAGAGACCCCTGGTCACAGAGGAAAGGGTGGAGGAAAATCATATTCTATCATGTTCATATTACCTCTGAATAGATATGTTTAACTAAGAGAGGAGGAGGAATGAGTTGAATCATATTCTATCATGTTCATATTACCTCTGAATAGATATGTTTAACTAATTGCTACCTGCAACTTTTCTTTGACTGGCTTTTGCCTTCAGTTCAGAGAAAGTTTGAAGCTTCTTCTACAGCACTTCTTCATCATCGTGTAGTCCATGGAACAAAGTGATCGAACATCAGATCAGACTTCTATAGCAATAGTTCTCCAGAATTATTTTATTGTACTTAATATCCTCGTATATGATTAATTGTACTTTTCTTTTTTCTCGTTTGTAAGCAAAAGTTTCGTACAAACATTTGTTTATCCAAACAAAATGACGACTCTGCTGGGGACAACTTTCTCCTCTGACGAGAAAGCAATTACTCAATACGATGCTGTATCCATCGGATCGACGAAGAAGACTTTGGTCGTCTAGTTCGACCAATCTGCCTATGAAGACATGCTTCATGCAGGGGGTAGTTCTCATTCCTCCTCTGTCCATAACAACAGGAAGCTGCGTAAAGTGTGGATGCCTAAGACGTCCTCTACTCTTCCTGCAAGCTCTCACTCACTGATCAACAAAGTTGTGACAACACAGCCAACACGCCCTGTGCGTAAAACTGTCTCTCGTTTGTAACGTGGTAGACAAAATTTCTGGCAATGCCTCAGTGCCAATCCAGAAATCTCAAACACGCCCTGCGCGTAAACCTTCGTCTCCCGTCTATGACGTGGTAGACAAAACTTCTGGCAATGCCGCAGTGCCAATCCAGAAGTCTCAAACACGCCCTGCGCGTAAACCTTCGTCTCCCGTCTGTGACGTGGTAGACAAAACTTCTGGCAATGCCTCAGTGCCAATACAGAAGTCTCAAATACGCCCTGTGCATAAACCTTCGTCTCCCGTCTGTGACGTGGTAGACAAAACTTCTGGCAATGCCTCAGTGCCGATCCGGAAATTTCAAACACGCCCTGTGCGTAAAATTACATCTCCCGTCTATGATGAGGCAGTACCCTTTGATCACATCAAAGGAACAGACAATGACAAGATGAGGGGGAGTCACCCTCGAATAGTCAGAGCATCATCTGAAGCTGAGAGTATCATCTCCCTTGAGTCTGAAGATGATGCAACTATGACCGTCTTCCCTAAGGACAGTGCGGCTCAAG
Organism: Iris macrosiphon; assembly: GCA_036927795.1. Classification (NCBI taxonomy): domain Eukaryota; kingdom Viridiplantae; phylum Streptophyta; class Magnoliopsida; order Asparagales; family Iridaceae; genus Iris; species Iris macrosiphon. Next base: position 146,749,111 of record JAYESA010000013.1, on the reverse strand, counting down.
AACCCAAGGCGGAAGGGCTCAGCGATCGCCAACGACTCGATGCTCTTGAGGTAATGATGCACACCATGAGTGCCACAATGCAGACTCTGGCCCTCAAGGAAAATATGGTCCTGCTGACCTCAGGGCCCGCAGTAACTCTGCAAGCCGGGAGTATCAATCATCTGGTGATCCACACAAACCCGTCATGCCGTGAGGACGGTGATTCCCAAGAACTAGACAATGACATGTCTAGGGGTAGTCTCTCTCGACAAAACAGAGCAGCATCCAAAGCTGGGGGTAGAATTCTCTCTGAGTCTGAAGATGATACAACTATGACCGTTATCCCTGAGGACCGTACGACTCAAGTATCGGAAGCCCAAAATCCAAAGGGGACTTTCTCCTTCAATGATGATAAAATCATTGAAATCTTCAATATATTTATGAAGGAAAACAAACTTCGGCTACCCAACATCAGACGCCCTGAAACGGCTGACAAGGTCGATGACCCAAAATATTGTCTCTTTCATCGGTACATTCATCACCCCACAAAGGCATGCTATGTACTGAAAAGAAAATTCAGGAGTTGATCGATGCCAAAGTCATCAATTTGTATAATAACAAGAAGACGGTCACTGCAAATATGATCTCACTCCAATTTGGCAATTTTCTCCCTCAAGAAGAATCGGATGATGAGTCCCCAAAGTCTCCCCAGCGGAGCAACCTTCAGGTCTATCCTCATTTTTGGATAGACCACACTTAGCAAACCACTCTTCAGTGAGTTTATTGAACACTGGTTCACGTTCATATTACCTCTGAACTATTGTCCTACATTTTTTTTTTCGATCGAGTTTGCCATATCCATATTACCTCTGAGCAAACCTTCCAGGTTCGACTATCGATTATCATGTCCATATTACCTCTGATATCAGTTATCATCTCAACTTAGCACCCGTACTTAACTCTAAGTACGCCAGTGGTGTTAAGTTCACAAAAGTTTGCCATGTCCATATTACCTCTAAGCAAACCTTCCAGGTTCGGCTATCGATTATCATGTCCATATTACCTCTGATATCGGTGGTCATCTCAACTTAGCACCCGTACTTAATTCTAAGTACGCCAGTGGTGTTAAGTTCACAAAAGTTTGCCATGTCCATATTACCTCTGAGCAAATCTTCCTGGTTCGGCTATCGATTATCATGTCCATATTACCTCTGATATAGGTGATCATCTCAACTTAGCACCCGTACTTAATTCTAAGTACGCCAGTGGTGTTAAGTTCACAAAAGTTTGCCATGTCCATATTCCGGGTTCGGTTATCGATTATGATATCTATATTACCTCTGATATCGATGGTCATCTCAACTTAGCACCCGTACTTAATTCTAAGTACGCCAGTGGTGTTAAGTTCACAAAAGTTTGCCATGTCCATATTACCTCTCAGCAAACCTTTCAGGTTCGGCTATCGATTATCATGTCCATATTACCTCTGATATCGGTGGTCATCTTAACTTAGCACCCGTACTTAATTCTAAGTACGCCAGTGGTGTTAAGTTCACAAAAGTTTGCCATGTCCATATTACCTCTCAGCAAACCTTCTAGGTTCGGCTATCGATTATCATGTCCATATTACCTCTGATATCGGTGGTTATCTCAACTTAGCACCCGTACTTAATTCTAAGTACGCTAGTGGTGTTAAGTTCACAAAAGTTTGCCATGTCCATATTACCTCTGAGCAAACCATCCGGCTTCGGCTATCGATTATCATGTCCATATTACCTCTGATATCGGTGGTCATCTCAACTTAGCACCCATACTTAATTCTAAGTACGCCAGTGGTGTTAAGTTCACAAAAGTTTGCCATGTCCATATTACCTCTGAGTAAACCTTTCGGGTCCGGCTATCGATTATCATGTCCATATTACCACTGATATCGGTTGTCATCTCAACTTAGCACCCGTACTTAATTCTAAGTACGCAAGTGGTGTTAAGTTCACAAAAGTTTGCCATGTCCATATTATCTCTGAGCAAACCTTCCGGATTCGGCTATCGATTATCCCTGATATCGGTTTTCATCTCAACTTAGCACCCGTACTTAATTTTAAGTACGCCAGTGGTGTTAAGTTCACAAAAGTTTGCCATGTCCATATTACCTCTGAGAAAATCTTTCGGGTTCGGCTATCGATTATCATGTCCATATTACCTCTGATATCGGTTGTCATCTCAACTTAGCACCCGTACTTAATTTTAAGTATACCAATGGTGTTAAGTCCACCAAACTTGCCACCTCTGGCAAGACATATTTTAAATTTATTACTTTCACTCTCCTACGCAAGAAGTAATAAATCCACCAAAAATCCTCCAGTGGGATATCCTCATGATCGTGCCTAACCTCTCGATATGGCTATTGATCAGCTCATGTCTACGTCATCTCTGTGCTTTCATCCTCCTCCGAGAGTTTGCCATGTCCAAGTGACCACTGAGCAAACCTCTCCCTACGACTATCATCAGTCGTCATCTCAACTTATCACCCGTGCTTAAATTTAGGTACGCCAGCGGTGTTAAGTCCACAAAACCTATCATGACCATATTACCTCTGATAGGGTTTTATCTCGAACTTATTACTTGCACTCTCGTGCACAAGAAGTAATAGGTCCACTAAAACCCCCCTGTGGGATACCCGCAATGGAAACGAATTGTTCACGTCCATACCACATCTGAACTATCCTCATTTTCCCCAGCAGAGAAAAAGTCAGTTCATGTTCATATTACCTCTGAACTACGTCTCTCCACTATCCCCACAGAATAATATCTTACTATGTCCATATTACCTTTGAGTAAAATATTTTTAGAACTTTTCCATGTCCACATTACCTCTGAGTAAAGTTCTTATTTTCAACTTTCTATTATCACGTTCGTATAACCTCTGATAATGCTAGTCGTTTTGACTTATTATCCGTACTTAAGGTACGTCATGGGTAATAAGTCCAGAACCCTAAAGTTTGCCATATACATATTACCTCTGAGCAAACATTCTGGCTTTGATCATCGATCATTATGTCCATATTACCTCTAATATTGATTGTCTTCCAATTTATCATCCGTACCCAATCCGGAGTATGCCAGTGGTGATAAGTCCACAAAAACTGTCACGTCCATATTACCTCTAGCAGGGCTTGCCTCAAACCTATTACTTGCACTAACGTGCACAAAAAGTAGTGGGTTCACAAAACCTATCACGTCCATATTACCTCTGATATGGTTTGTTTTGAATCTATTACTCGCACTCCAAGTGCGCAAAAAGGTAATAGGTCCACCAAAAATCTCCCAGTGGGATATCTTTAGGACCATACCTAACATCTCGGTATGGCTATTGATCAGCTCACGTATACGTCACCTCTGAGTTATCATTCTCACCTCCTCACCAATAGAGTTTGCCATGTCCTTCGTACCTCTGAGCAAACCTTCAGGGTTTGGCTGTCGATCATTACGTCCACAGTACCTCTGATATCGATTGCCATCTAAACTTATCACCTGTACTTAAATTTAAGTGCACCAATGGTGTTAAGTCCACCAAACTTGCCCACCTCTGGCAAGACCTGTTTCGAATTTATTACTTGCACTCTCGTGTACAAAAAATAATAAGTCCACCAAAGATCCTCCAGCAGGATGTCCTCAATCCAAAGAAAACAACCACGTCCATATTACCTCTGGTTTGTTTCCTTTTTCTTCCACCAAAAATATTAGGATCATACCTAACCTCTTGGTATGACTATCGATCAGTTCACGTCCATACTACCTCTGAACTACGTCTCTCAACTTTTTCCAGCGGAGTGAATCTATCACTGCAAGAGAACGGTCGCCTCTGTCCTATTTTTCTTTATCCTCACAAAGATATTTTCAGAACTTTTCCATGTCCATATTACCTCTGAGTAAAGTTCTTCTCTTCGACTGCCTGCTATCACGTTCGCATAATCCCTGATAGTGCTAGTCATTTCAGCTTATTATCCGTACTTACATAATGGGTAATAAGTCCATAACTAGATTCTAGCCATGTACCTATTACCTCTGAGCTATCGGCATACCAATCTTCCCAGCGGAGTAGCCCTCAGGTCCACTTGCACACTCTCGCAGTGACCACTAAAACCAATTTTGTTAGACGCTAGCCATGTTCACATTATCTCTGAGCTATCGTCCTACAAATCTCCCCAGCGGATCAACCCTCAGGTCGATCTTCATTCTCGGATAGACCACACTCAGCAAACCACTTCCCAGTGAGTGTCCCAGATATTAGTTCACGTCCATATTACCTCGGAACTACCGTCCTAATATTTTTCCCCAACTGAGTTTGCCATGTCCATATTACCTCTGAGCAAACCCCCTGGGTCTTGGCTATCGATCATCACGTCCATATTACCTCTGATATCGGTTGTCATCTCCACTTATCACCCGTACTTAATTCTAAGTATGTCAGCGGTGTTAAGTCCACAAAACCTACCACGTCCATATTATCTCTGGTTGGGCTTGTTTTAAACCTATTACTTGCACTCCAGTGCGCAAAAAGTAATTGGTCCACCAAAGATCCCCTAGCGGGATATCCTAAAAAAAAAACCTATGATATCTTACCACATCCACATTACCTCTGAGTAAGATATTTTCAGAACTTTTCCATGTCTATATTACCTCTGAGTAAAGTTCTTCTCTTCGACTTTCTACTATCACGTTCGTATAACCCCTGATAGTGGCAGTCATTTCAACTTGTTATCTGTACCTAGTCTTAGGTACACCTTGGGTAATAAGTCTACTAAAATTCTCCAAGAGAATGGAATGTACTATCCCGTACATATCACCTCTAGCAGGATATTCATTCCCATATCGAAGATTTTTTCCAAGCTTCTTTCAAAGTGTTTCAAAACTTGTCCAAGTTTTGAAAACTTTGAAGGGGGTCTTGTAGAAGCATAAAAAATGCTGAGAATTATCCGCGTATTTTACAGTCAAAACCCCCAACATACATGAAGTCCGCGTAAAATAGAGCTTCAAGGCTGTTTGGCGTAAAAGAGAGCTTTAGAGTTGTACGCGTAAAGCAGAGCTTCAAGGCTGTTTGGCGTAAAACAGAGCTTCAGAGCTGTACGCGTAAAACAGAACTTCAAGGCTGTTTGGCGTAAAATAGGGCTTCAGATGTCCGCGTAAAGGAGAGCTTCAAGACTATTTGGCGTAAAACAGAGCTTCAGAACTGTATGTGTAAAGCAGAGCTTCAAGGCTGTTTGGCGTAAAACAGAGCTTCAGAGCTGTATGCGTAAAGCAGAGCTTCAAGGCTGTTTGGCGTAAAACAGAGCTTCAAAGCTGTACGCGTAAAACAGAGCTTCAAGGCTGCTTGGCGTAAAATAGGGCTTCAGATGTCCGCGTAAAGCAGAGTTTCAAGGCTGTTCTGCGTAAAAGGTTGCTATACCTTCATGCGTAAAGTTTAAAATTTTGTCATGACTGGGAAAGCTAAGACTGTGACTAATACGCTCACATTACCATCCTTGCATTTTACGCCAACCAGGCTATTTTTAATAATAGGAGTACGCCGAATGCTATCTCCTCGAAATACGCCAACTCGGCTATATTTGTAAAGGTACGTGATAAGGCTATTTAGCCCAGAATACGCTCAAGACCTCAGTCGTGAAGGATAATTGGCTATTTTACGCTGGTTATCTATTATTCATGAATCATCAAGTTTTACGCAGGGGCAGTTACCTACGTGGCTTGCATGCCATGATCTTCTTCACAATTTGGCCTTTTACGCCAACAAAACAGTCATTTGGCTTTTACGCCAACAAGACAGTTACTTGGCTTTTACGCCAACCATCTTTATACAGGGGCAGTTACCTACGTAGCTTGCATGCCATGATCTTCGAGAAGCAGTTATACGCGTTACCTTATAAAGGGACACGTGTCATACGCAGATTCAGAAGATTATTTGAACGTGGGTAGCAGTTGTCATAACCGCAGCATAAAGAATGCAATCTTCTTTATAGTTTGGCCTTTTACGCCAACAAGACAGTTATTTGGCTTTTACGCCAACCAGGCAGTTATTTGATTAATCTCTATAAATAGAGACCCATGGTCACAGAGGAAAGGGTGGAGGAAAATTATATTCTATCATGTTCATATTACCTCTGAATAGATATGTTTAACTAAGAGAGGAGGGGGAATGAGTTGAATCATATTCTATCATGTTCATATTACCTCTGAATAGATATGTTTAACTAATTGCTACCTGCAACTTTTCTTTGACTGGCTTTTGCCTTCAGTTCAGAGAAAGTTTGAAGCTTCTTCTACATCACTTCTTCATCATCGTGTAGTCCAAGGAACAAAGTGATCGACTGCAGATCAGACTTCTATAACAATACTTTCTCAGAATCATTTTATTGTACTTAATATCCTCGTATAGGATTAATTATACTTTTCTCTTTTCTCGTTTGTAAGCAAAAGTTTCGTACAAACATTTGTTTATCCAAACAGTTGTATCATCACGTAGAAGAATTGAAGACGAAAAAGTTTATTCGGGCTAGTAGATCACCATGGGGAGCACCAACGCTTCTAGTAAAGAAGAAGGACGGGTCGATATGGTTGTGTATCGATTATAGGCAGTTGAATGCCTTAACAGTGAAGAACAAGTGTCCATTCCCTAGGATTGATGATTTGTTTGACCAATTGAGTAAAGCAAAAGTATTTTTCAAAATAGACCTTTGATCGGGATAATATCAAGTAAGAGTCCGGGAGCAAGATATACCAAAAATAGCATTTTGATCTCGATATGGGCATTACAAATTCTTAGTTATGCCGTTCAGATTGACTAATGCACTAGCAATATTCATGGATTTGATGAATCGTATCTTCATGCCATACCTAAATTAATTTGTAGTGGTATTCATAGATGATATTCTTGTCTACTCCAACAGTGAAGAAGAGCATGAAAAACATCTTCAGAAAGTGTTGCAAGTTCTGAGGGAGCATCAGTTATATGCTAAACTCAGTAAGTGTGAGTTCTGGTTAGATCGTGTGTCATTCTTGGGGCACATCATCTCAGGAGCAGAGTATCAATGGACCCCAAGAAGGTTGAAACAGTAGAGAATTGGGTAGTCCCGAAGATAGTAGAAGTTGTGCGAAGTTTTTTGGGATTAGCAGGATATTATCGGAGGTTTGTGGCAGACTGCACGAATTTCAGCACCAATGACTCGTCTAACCCGCAAGGAGGTAAAATTTGTTTGGTCGATAGAGTGCCAAGCAGCATTTGAGAAGTTGAAAGAGAAGTTGATATCAGCACCGATCCTTACACTTCCAGTAGGATCATAAGGATTCACGGTTTACTATGACGCATCTAGGAGAGGACTTGGATGTGTATTGATGCAACACGGAAGGGTAATAGCTTATATTTCTTGGCAACTTCGAGTTCATGAGAAGAATTATCCAACACATGATTTGAAATTGGCAGCAGTAGTCTTTACTCTCAATTTGTGGAGACATTACCTATACGGTGATCGGGTGGAGATATTTATAGATCACAAGAGTTTGAAGTACATATTCACTCAAAAGGACTTGAACATGAGATAAAGGAGGTGGCTAGAGTTATTTGGTGATTATGATGTGGTACTTCAGTACCATTCAAGCAAGGCAAATGTAGTGGCAGAAGCTCTAAGTAGGAGAGGCAGCGCATTCGTCTTGAAAACTCAGAAGCGCATTCTAGAAGATCTTCAAGAGATGGGCATCGAGGTAGTGTTACCTCAAGAGATGGGAGTGTTAGTCAGTCTTCAGATACAGTCAACTTTGGTGGAGAGGATCAAGGCGGCTCAAACAGAAGATTCACAGATTCAGAAGCTTAGGGCAGAATGTGTGTCTGGTCTTAGGAAGGAATTAAGAATTCACGAAGACGGAACCCTCAGATTTGGAAACTTTTTTTGTATGACAAGTGGAGATATCAGACAAGAAGTGATGACCGAGGCACATAGTTCCCAATATTCAATTCATCCCGGAGGTACGAAGATGTACCATGATGTCAAGCAATATTTCTGGTGGAACGGAATGAAAAGAGAAATAGCTCGATTCGTTTCACGATGTCTCGTGTGTCAGCAAGTTAAGGCAGAACAAGAGAGACCAACATGATTGTTATAACCCCTGCCTATTCTAGAGTAGAAGTGAAAATATATTACGATGGATTTTATGACCGGTTTACCTAGATCTCCTACTGGACGTGATACAGTTTGGGTAATAGTAGATCGACTCACGAAAGTAGCATATTTTCTTTCCTTCCGAGTAGGGTAGTCCACAGAGCAGTTAGCAGAGATGTATATGCGGCAGATAGTGAGGCAACACGGAGTCCCAGCGAGTATAGTGTCAGATCATGATACTCGTTTTATATCTCATTTTTTGAAAAGCTTGCACGAGCATTTAGGTACCAAGTTGAGATTCAGTACCGTGTATCATCCCCAGACAGATGGGCAATCAGAGAGGATGATCTAGACTTTGAAAGATATGATGCGGTCTTGTACCTTGGACATTGGTGGGTCTTGGAAAGATCATCTTTATCTAGTAGAATTCTCGTACAACAACATTTATCAGGCCAGCATACAAATGGCTCCTTTCGAGGCATTATACCGGAGGAAGTGCAGGCCATCCTTAGCCTATGATGACATTGATGAACGGAAGATATTGGGGCCTAAAATGATCACTCAAACGATTGGAGTAGTTAAGTAGATCAGGGAGAGGCTTCGGGTTGCACAAGATCGTCATCGTTATTGGACAGATCAGCATTGTAGACCGTTAGAGTTTTCTGTCGACAACCACGTATTTATGCGAATTTTGCCTACCTGTGGAGTCATTAGATTCGGTGTTCGCGGAAAGCTTAGTCCACGATACGTAGGACCGTTCAATATTCTCGAGAGGGTAGGGGATGTTGCTTATCGTCTTGCCCTTTCGCCTTCGTTTCGTGAAGTGCATGATATATTTCACGTGTCTCAGTTGCGTAGGTATGTCCCAAACCCGAGCCATGTCCTCAATCACTCTGAGTTAGTCGTTGGTACCGACTTAACTTACGAGGAACAGTCCGTGTCCATTTTGGATCAAAGAGAGAAGGTACTCAAGAACTGGACTATCCGTCTTGTTCGTACTGCTTGGGGACACAACTCCTTGGAAGAGTCAACATGGGAGCACGAGGACGATATTCGATCTCGGTACCTGCACCTATTCGACTCATAAGGTATATTCTCTTCGTATGCCTTTCATCTTTCATTCCGTGATCGACAAGCACTCATGTGAAATGATGCTGCTTTGCTTCATTATATGTGTTGTTATACTTGCTTTTTTATATGTGTAGATTGCTTGTAGTTAGTTTGTAGCTTGTCTTGATATCTATAGCTAGCTTTGAGTTAGAATTCCGAGGATATATTTTTTTTTAGGTGGATAGAGATGTCAGCCCCCTTCCCGACGCCCTTTGACGCATGTTGTTTTTGGCGCATGTTGGTTGCTAGCCCGACCTTTGTTTAGATCGGACTTATGATTTATAGAGAAGAGTGGGCTTGGTTGGGTTGGTGGCATGTGTGGCTTGAATGTGTTTGAGTGATCCAACGGTCCACATCTCAAACCTAAACCTATATATTCTCATTTCTCTCTCTCTGCTCATTATTTCCTTTCCATTTCTCTCTTAGGTTTTCTCTCCCTCCATAGGCAAGTACATCTTGCACAAGAGAAGAAACATGGATTTATGCATGCTTTTAATTCTTAATAATACCTGTTTATTTCTAGCTCATGTTGTTGGGACCAAGCATCCCTTCATCTTTAATACTTGTCGTTCATGATTTTCTTGGTTGGAATTGTATAGACCAGAGTTTGGGTCTATAGGTTCACTTTTGTTTTCTTGGAGATTGAACTCGCAAAACTGTATTTTACGCAACTTTGCTTTTGGCCGTGCTTGTTTTCGAGTCCAACTAAGTTCAGTGCTGAAACTTGATACAATATGTATACCAAATGGCTTACTGGAGATGAAGAACAGTGCTCTGTAAAGAATATGCAAGAGAACCCCTTTGGAGTAAAAATACATATGTTCCACTTTGGGCACATTGGTGTGCTGTCCCAACTCTTCGTGCGTACTAATCATATTGCACTTAGTCTCCTAGCAAAAGTGCGTCAGTCACACTCCTTGAGTCAGTGGTGCACTTTTGAGAGGAAACCCAGTTGGCGCACTTTGGTGCGTATTAAATCAAAGTTTTCCATAGAAAACCAAGAAAAATGTGCCCAAGTCAGTTCGCGCACTTTCTTCAAGTTGGCAATCTGGCGCACTTTTTCTATGTTTCATCGATAGGCGCACTTTGCTTACGTTTGGTAGCTCGTGCACTTTTACCTCTTCATTTCCTGAGGGACGAAGCTTTGGTTGGTTTCTCGATTTATGTGTTATTGATTTGTGTGCTCATCGACTGACGAGTTTCTCGACTGTCGAGCTTTAACCTTGGATGTGTGTTTTGTCTTGTAGCTAGCTAGCTCGCACACTTTTCCTGAAAGCGCGCTTTATTCTTGCCCGTGCACTTTTGTCAAGTGTGCCGTGTTGGTCAACTTGACAAAGTGCGCCATCCTTTGTAGCTCGTGCACTTTCTTGCGAAAGTGTGCCAACCTAGTTTTGGTCGTTTGTGTGCCAACCATGTTTTGTTCATTTGTGTGCCAACCCAGTTTTAGTCGTTTGTGTGTCAACTTGCTTTGTGCGCGTACTCTTTCCTGCGCACGTTGAGCCCTGTAGATGTAGTCCTGTAAGCACTTGTTATTTTACTTGTTAATTAGATTACTTTTCCTTGATCACCTTATTATACGTTGGATAGAATAAGAGGCGTAGTTCAACTCGGGTGACGTTCTGCAACCCCGGTCCTTATTTGGTTTAAGGGTTGTGGATCTGATCTCGAGGGGTTCTCGTACTAATCTTATTCTCATTCATCGATATAATATAGTAACAAATTATATGTGACCAGTATTAAACTATCATGTTCCTGTCCTGACTATTGTATCCGTGCTGATACACTTGATCGCACCGAGAGTGTTACTTGATATATATATATATATATATATATATATATATATATATATATATATATATATATATATAACCGTCGTGCCACATACTCATGCTACGTGATATATGTTATTATTTCCATGCACGAATCTGGTAGTTGGACAGTGACTTTAGCCGTGGCTAGATAGTATTGATTGTTGCATCACACTTGGGTGAATGCAGATTTAACTTTCGAGTGACAATATGGATTCGTATCAAGAGTGCCCGTACTTAAGGTACGACATCTAAGAAGGAATATTCATGTAACCACGACATGAGATTCTAACTGACCTAGGGTTAACTACGTAAATGTGCGGTATCTGATTTAATTATAAGATCGAGCCAGTATCTTTCCTATAGAAATCCTAGAACTGTTACTGATTATTAATTTGCACAGGGCCCTTGCTAGGGACTGGTGCATCAATTACATATATTCTTGCTTGTATATCATTGGTTCAGCCAACCCTGCTCGATTATGGCACGATCTGAGGATATTCATATATTACATTACTGGGATAATCTAGAGATCACATGTCAAGCCATAATACATGATTGGCCGTCTAATTTGCTTTTATAAGTGCCTAGCCAGGAAAGATTCAACCCATGTCCTTGTTTGGTTGTTTGGTTGCATCGTTGTGTTACGATACTCCATGGACTGAAGCTATATTATTTTCTCCTTATTGTATCTCTGCTTGTGTATTGTGACTTCTATTGAGTTGAATTAGGGACACAAGCTGTTGTGGCAAGATAGTTCAACTCATGTCCTTGTTTGGTTGTTGAGTTGCGCCGTTGTGTTACGATAAACTGTGGACCAAAACTACGATGCAGAATATTTTAGCTTGACCATAATCAAGGGACGTATTCTATCTTGATATGATAGGGCACTTCCTGTCCTTGTTTAGTGAAGGGGTGTCATATCATGTCATGGATGGGATATATGCCATTGATTGTTGGCTCATGCATCTCATGATATAGATCTGATTTTATTTCTTTATTTCGTGCTTCCTTTGTGATACTTGCTATTTGGGGTCTGACCCCACTGGTTTTGCATGGACTTGTTTAGAGCTAGCATCGGAGGATCAAGCTTACTTCCCCCTCACTAATGGCACGCACCAGAAGGATGGCTGTTGAGGGTCATGAGTGGGTTTCTTGTTTCACTCTAGTCTTTTGTAAACTATATTCTTTGGGACGTTTAGCCAACCGGCACCTGTTAGCCTACAATTCTGGACACTAGTTTCCTACATGACTGTATTTATATTCAAACCGCAGCTGACTCTCTGTCATGTATACTTTTGTTTGTGTATCTGGTGTAGAAGCATAAAAAATACGCTGGATAGCTCTACGCAGCATATTGATGCAAAGCAGCGTAAACAGAGGACTTCAGAGCCTTCAACGTACAAACGGAGCTTCTCCGCCGAGCACAGCGTAAAATATAGGCTCAAGGACCATCCGCGTAGGGCAGTATGTCCAGGCTGCTTCAGCGTAAACAGGGTGCTTCATCGCCTTTATGGCGTAAAACTCATCCGCTTTCAATGCAGCATTGAAGTGTACGAATGACGTTTCGTATTCTCCAAAATGAACCTGTCAGATCCTGCAATGAACCTGACGTCTGGACTTCTGACAAAAGGATACCGCTCGACTACCCAGGCGACGGCTATAATGATGGCGCGGCACTGCAACCCAGGCTGTCATTTACTACCATTTCCCTTGCGTAAACCGCTTTTACGTATACAGAGGAATACGCTGCCTAGTTTTACACAGGCAGATGAGAGCTCCTTATGCTCCGCGGAAGACAAACCGCCTACCACGTCAAAAGCTGCACTCCGTACGGGACTCGAGGCGCGTCTCTGCATTTAATGCACATGGTGGTGACAGGCCCTCAAGGTACGTCTCTGCAATTAATGCGCCGAATACTGACAAATGCCTGAGGCACGTCTCTGCGTTTGATGCACAGAAGGGTGGCAGACCTTCAAAACACGCCTCTGCATTTAATGCGCAGGATGATGGCGGATCTCCACATTTAATGCAGCAGATTTGATTAAATGTCACCGAACCGTCATTTAGTGACATCCCCTTTGCGAGAGCTACTCCTACGCATACAAGGGAATACGCTGCCTAGTTTTACAACAGGCGAACGTGAGCTCCATACGCTCTGCAGAAGATGAACAGACTGCCACGTCAGCGGTTACTCTTCGCACAGGATTCAAGGTGCGTATCGACATTTAATGTGCAGAATGATGGCAAATCTTAAAGACAAGCAGCTGCATTTAATGCACAGGATGGGGGCAGATCTCTGCATTTAATGTAAGAGATCTGATTATCTCCAAGAGCCGTAATTCTGGCTAAGACGTCCACGTCATCACTCTGGCACGTTACGCAGCGGCTTCTACGCCTATTCAGCTTCGGTGCCTGCTCGGCTTCTACGCCCATTCGGCCTTCTGTGCCTACTCGGCTTCTACGCCCATTCGGCTTCTGTGCCTACTCGGCTTCTACGCCCATTCGGCTTTTGTGCCTACTCGGCCTCTATGACCACTCGGCCTCTATGACCACTCGGCTTCTACGCCTACTCGGCTTCTACGCCTACTCGGCTTCTACGCCGGTTTGATAACTATTTGGCTTCTATGCCATGGTGACAGACATTGGCTTCTATGCCAACCTCTTCTACACGAGGGATACCTACCTACGTGGCTTCTACGCCGTGATCTTCGTAACAGTTATACGCATTTTGTCCCTTAGTTGGACCAGCATCACACGCTCATTCAAAAGATCATCTATACGCAGGCATTGGTTATTTTAACCGTTGTGTAAAAGGGTGCTGTACTTTCCACTACTCGTTTTTTATACCGACTGAGTGGTCACTGTCACTAAAACTCTATAAATAGAGACCTCTATCAACAGAGGACAAGGTCGACAAAATTGGAGAAAAAGGGTCAGAAATTGGTCAAGGAATCCAGTATCAGACCCGAGGTCAAAAAATCGAAGATTGAAGAGAGATGGCAGAATCCTTGAGAGAGAAGAATCCGGGGCTCAGGCAAAGAGAAGTGATCCACGACTTTGGCATCGTGCATCCATCCTCCTTCGCAACCTTCGAGGCTGTTCTCCGTCTTCTACGGCACTTCTTCACCATCGTGTGGTCCAAGGGCTAAAGTGATCGACTACAGATCAGACACCCATAGCAATATTTACCCAGATTAAATAAATTGTACTCCCACATCCTCGTATAGGATTACATTGTACAAGCTTGTTTGTAAACCAAAGAAGGAAAGGGTTTCTTTTTCTTTCGTAATAAAGAACCCGTCGTCGTTTTCTTTTAAACGACCCTTTCGTTTATTTTCTATCCGAAACATCTGGCATATCAACTTATGTACCTTGGACAATCAACGAGCTACACGCTGAGTTTCGTGCATTCGTTACTTGCCTCCATGTAATAGCTCACATGCAGATTGCCGCAATCGAGTTGACTTTATATATATGAAAGGTCACTGGCATAGCCATAAAGGACCGTGTTGTAGTCTTTGGGCGATTAGATGTGTGAGGTACAATAATCTCTACGCGCCATCTTGCCCAGGACAAAATTGGGTTGCAACGCAAGGAACTCGAGGCGTTACATACCATCCCACCCACTAACATGCGACTACCATGGCATGAGTTCCATATGAATCGGATCGGCCCTGGTGCCTTGGCGACCATCCGCAGAACTAGATTTAATAATCTACCTTGTGCACAAGTTGTCTGTAACCATGTGTATCTCAAGTCTTCCAGATCTCTTGTCATGCATGTACTTGTTCAAGTCTTGTTCATGTTCACAAACTTACTGGCTCCCAGAGCCACTTGGTCTTGTACTGAAAGAGTATTGCTCCCAGAGTTATCTTGATCATGTTCTTGCTCAACTTATCATAATGTAGTCCCCTAGTTCGGGAACTGCCTTGGCGACCTAACTGTCCCGAATACTTTCATGTTTAGACTTGCACGAAACGACTATTTGGTAGTCTTTCGACGAAACTAGGTAAATCAAGACATGCATCATGTTATCTGATCGTGCCACGAAGCTAAGTGACAAGCATTGAAACATTATGAAACATAAGCACTACGAGGAACATACGACATAGTTTACTTTAGAACATTAGCCTTTATACTAGCACGAGTTTAGAGGGTAGTGCGAGGAACCAACTATAAACCAAGTATCATTTCCATGTTTTACACAAGTAATACAAGATGAGATTATTCCCTTAGCATGGTACGTTGAATTCATTTATTAGCATGCAAGGATTTTCGCCTAGCGATATAACCTGTATTGTCCGTATTTTAGATGTGCAGGCTAAGCAAAGACAAGTTCATTAGAGCCAACCACCTTAGCGATGAATCGCATCAGCCGAGCGAAACTCCCAGCGCGCCTTGAAAACTAAGTCTTAATTTCTGAAGGGACAAAGTCCGAATGCATTTTCGATGATTGTTTGTCTCGCCCGTTTTCATCGATTTCTTGTATTCATTATATAGACTCTGAGAGAAAAAAAGATAGAGATAGTATTCTGATCCGATGTTGGTGCCAATGCAGGTAAACGTGTAACCGAAGCTTGATTGTACAAGCGTTCTCCTTCTCTCGGTATTCTCTAATTGGTGAGCGAATTTGTCCCTTCTTCCCTACTCCTTCATGCCAATAATAATCATCAAGTTCTCTTGTAATCTTGCTAAGTCCAATGATCGATAAAGCCATTATTGCCACAAGTTAATACCACTACCGTGAATCAATGAGTTGCATTGATAAGAGGGAATGTCAAAGAAATTACATATGTAGGATACAAGATGGAATACAAACATTATCATCGTGGTTTGGTGCCACGAGATAGCGGTAAATTGGAGTATACAGACTACCAGTCGAGACACACTAAACAAGTATGCTGAAACGAGAATAAATCATTGTACATATTGCTCTAAATACTTTAATACCTTATACTGCTATTTATGCTTATCATATAGTTGTAACGTATGGTCCTAGACAACTTGTGCACAAGGTTTGGTAAAAAAATTTGAACGGAACCTGGGGCACTGGGGACCGTTCGGCCCCGGAGAAATAGTAGCGCAGGATATAAGCAAGACATTCATTGAGGCTTGCTACCTACTTTGAATTGCATTTCGCACGCCCATCGAAGACTATTACGACATATCCATCGTGGTGCTACACCACAAATGACCGAATAAGAAAGATTTTGTGCTAGCGATGTCTTGTGCAGTGGCGGTAAGTATCATGCTATAAAATATACATGAACGACCATCAGTCATGGTAAAATTTCATAGGTTGTAAAGAATTACATGTTTCGATGCTTTAATTGCTGCCTATTTAACTGCTTGTCATATAATTCAAAAGTATTGATTTAGGTGAGTGGGCTAGTTCTGCTCACCAGTACATGTTAAGTACTGACCCACGTCATTGTGGGCAACCCAGGTGATCGAGTAACCGTGGGAGCTCAAGGGAGATAAAGTTTTTACTACAGTCTTTTCAAAGCTCTTCCTATTTTCAAAGTATTTCAGAGATTTCAAGTTGTTGTTTTCTAGTTCAAGTTGTAATAAAGCGGCATAATGTATGTTATGGAACATTATTTCATGTCAGTCTATCAGTGTTTTACTTTTCGCAAAGCTGTGTAAGCCGATCAGGCATTTTTATTTCAGTAATGAGAACATTGTACTTCGTTACAATGAATAAATAAAAAAAGCTATTTTCTTCCTATGATGTGTATTCAATATTCTGTTGTTGTGTTGCTGAGTTATTATTTTTTTAAAATTTGACACAAGTGCACATTCTTGCCTTATACAAGTACAACCCCAGACTTGTATGATATCATGCTCAGCGAGGACGAACGAGGACGATCGATTCTGCGGAACCAGGATGTGACAAGTTGGTATTAGAGCACGATTAAATTTCCTAGGATTTAGAAATTGGTTTTCAACTGAAAGTTTTCAAACAATTTTCTCAGGTGAATTGCTTTTCGGTAGTATTGCATGAAATAATGTTCCATACAATAAGCGCATAAATATTTTGTATGCTAATGGAAGTTATTTCTTTTGCAGATGACTAAGGGTGATAGCTCTAAGACGACATCGTCGTCCAACCAAATGGAAAAGAAGCTGAAAATGTTAAGAGGCACAGAAGAAGCAGAGCGATGCTCATCACAAGATGATTGAGGCCCAACATTGTGAATTTCAAGCGCAACTGACGACTCAGTTTCAGGCACAAATTGATACGCAATATCAACAAGTTAATAACTTAACTCTACTCTCACAAACAACAACAATGAGACCGCAGTGTCAATAGCTCATAAAACAGTGGTGACAGAGGTAGAGGAAACTGAACAGCTCATCATGCTTGAACATGAGAATCTGTCGGTCGATGATTATAAGACAGAGTTCTTGAAGAAAGCCAAATTCACTGATACATTATACCGAACGATGAAGCAAAACGGCTACGATTTATTTAAGGACTGAACGAGGGCCTACAACGTGATATGCTCAGTCAACAGTGTATAACAAACAAGGAGGCTTAAGAATCGATTCTCGAGATAGAAAATTTTCATCCTCGGGGGACGTCACAGAGCGGTCGTGGTAACAATTATAAACGACCTATGGCGACAATCGGATCTGATGCTTCCAAGCGCCAGCACATAAATGACAACCGAGGACCCTATTTGAGACCTTATTGCAATAAGTGCAAACGGGTTGGACACCGTCAAAAAGAGTGTCATGCTAGATGTTTTAAGTGTGACGGCTTGGATCACAAAGCTGTGAGGTGCAACAATGGGGGGGGGTGGGACAAATCAGAACCCTCAACTGGATCAACATTACAATTAGAATCGTGGGCAAGCGCCACGAGCTCCTCAGGCAAGCACCTATGTATGCCCAAAACCCTCGACCAGGAGCACATGGTAGAGTGTATGTACTGACTCAAGAGGAAGTGCTTGCCTCTGACATTGTCATCACAGGTATACTGCTTTACAGAGAAACACCTGCTCGAGTACTTTTTGATTCGGGGGCTACCCATAGTTTCATATCATCTGAATTTATTGATGAGCATAAAATTTGTAAGACTCTACTAGGTATGAATCTTTATGTCAGCACTCCGTCTAGAATAGATTTACCTGCTAGCTTGATTTGCAAGGACGATTATAACTGCATTGGAGGAAGGAATGTGTCTTTGGATGCAATAGTTTTGGATGCCAAAGATTATTACATCATCCTGGACATGGATTGGCTCGGGACTTGCAATGCAACAATCAAATGTACGAAGAGAGTTGTGTTTCGCATTCCTGGCGTCACGCTCCGCACCCGCGATATTGTGTACGGGTTGTGAGTGCACCCAACTTACGCCGCAGTGTCGACGGTAGTCAGTTATCTAGACCTCAAGAATCGTCAATGTCGTATGAAATTCGATCGTTGCTCAATCACAGAAACTAAATCACGATAAAAGACGACGAAAACCCACACACGCACACAATCACCCAGTCCATTACTGTATTCTTGGTACAATGTACAATCATCACTCCGGAGACAAATCCGGTAAATCACCAAAATAATATACAATATAAATGATACATCAAAATATCCTACACTAAGTCCTCCAAGTAGCTCAGCTGGCCTAAAGTGTTGCCTCCATGCCATGGTCTAATATGTCAACACCCAGTTAGGGTTGGACCAGAGTACAAATACAACTAAAGAGTATAAAAACATATACAAAGCTATGTGAAAATACTACAAGAAAATAATAAGTCAGAATATATCATGATAAATGTAATACCTAAAATCATAAAAGACGAGAAACTGTAACAATTAACAAAACACGTAAATACCGTTTCCAATATACAAAACACGTAAATACCAAACTCTGACAATGACACGTGCACTCAGAATCTGACTATAGGCATGCAAGCAAGAATATGACAGTCACACATGAGGTGCATGACTGAATGTACAAGTAAATAGAACAACCATGGTGATTGAATGTACAGGTAGCCGGGAATAAGATAACCACATATGATTGAATGTACAGGTATCCGAAAATAAGAAACCACATATGATTGAATGTACATGTATCCAAAAATAAGACAATCATGCATGTTTGTACATACAAGCAAGATGACCTTATGCCACTAGTCTTTTCCTCACTCTAGACACGACACAATAACTAGATACAACACAAGACAAGTCACAATACAATGAACAAAACATGAACCACGTGTACGATATCGTGTCAAGAATAATGATAAAACTTATACAACATGAAAAAGAGCATGAAAAGACTACGATAGCAATTGTAATGTAATTATACTCAATAGAAGTAAATGTACTTGCCTTGTCCCGAAAGTTGTAGTTGCTCCTAGGTGATCAACCTATGATAAAATATGAAAGTGTTAGATTCTAATAAAAGGTCTTCCTAGAATCTCCTAGGTTAACCAAGTTTACTCGCTAAATTGATTACCTCTTGATCTTAACTAACTTATTTACTAATTAATGACTAATTATCTAACTAACAATTTCTAACTATTGTTCGGTACTGACTTAGCTACTATAATGTTCTGAACACAATACTGGTCCGAGACTAACAACTAAGCCTACCGTTCCAATTTGTTTTGGTTCACAGGATCACCAATCACTAACCAAAGCCCAGTATGAATCCTTCATTGATAATAAGCTAAAATCAATCCCTGACTTGGACACCCAATGTACTCACAACTGTTCCCATCTATTTACTTATTTAAGGCCAAAACCAATACTTCGTTACTTTAAGGCTCGGTTCCTTATTACTATTCTTAATGAAGTTTGAAAGAAGACAGACATAATCACCTCTCTGTGTCCTACTCGCTGATAGAAAGATCCAATACTGTGTCCGTGTTGGACACAGTGTCCACCTGTGTTCCAGAAATTGAAGACAACCAAAAGTCTGAATACAACTTTAAATAGAAATAAGAGAATGCAACGACTTGGGAAAGAAGAACACCTATGTCCAGACTTCATCCTGCGAACACGAGTAATCGACGATATTCGTCGTATCTGACCCGGAAGAACGAATTCGAATCAACGACCGGAGGCTACCGGACAACGGTCAATCCGAATGGAGTCGATAGCCTCTCCGGAGCATTAAATCGAACATTTGGTGATCAGTTACAGAAAAGAACGTCAAGAACATTGTTCGATCCATAACGATCGAAATCAAGAAAATAAACCAGAGAGCAAGAGGCCAGACACAGAGAACTCACCGGTTACGCTTGTTGAAGTTCGACGGTTCGAATCATCACCGGAGAAGAAATCTTCTTGCGGTGGATCGTTCAGACGCTGGTGAAGCTCAGCGGTGGTGTACGCCTCCCGGCGATTGATCATTATGGCTCGGCGGAGGAGCCACTCAGGTGGTCTCGATCATACCGGTGGATCTCCGATCGGAAGGAAGAAGGAAGAAGCCCTTGCGGCCATCATCGGTGGAGGACGAGGCGAGACGCGGTGGAGATGCTTGCGTCAGTCAAGGGAGAAGACGATCGGTGGATGGGATCTCACCGAAGCTTATCAGTGGAGGAGGAGTCCCCACACGCCTCAACCGCCATGGCCGGAGCTTGGCTTGCGGCCGGACCCAAAGGAGACGCAACGGCTCTCCAACCGCTTCTTGAAACGAGTTGGGGGAAACACTGTTCCCAAACTCAGTTTTAGTTTTGGAAAGGAATGAGTAAATGAAGGAGCAGAATATGTTCTAGTGGGTTTTATAGAATAAATTTGATAATTAGAAATTTCCAAGAACAATTGTTTATTTACAAAACCTTATTAAACACACAAAGAAAATTGGTTAGAATGGATAAGGTTGTTATAACTAACCCAATTCTAGAATATTCCCCTTTTTTTAGAATAGTTTAGTTATTTACCAACTTGCCATCCTCTTCATAATAATGGTTAGCAATTAAATACTAAATAAAAAGTAGTTTGGTCCCATCTGCTAGAGATTGAAGAATTCCCAATGGACCGGCATATTCCGGACCAATACGTTGTTGTATTGCTGCTGATATTTTTCTTTCTTACCAAACAATTACCAGTAGCTCCATTGTATATCTAACTAAATTCTTTTTAAGAAATTTTATGTAATAAAAAATATATATTGAGTTTAATATTTAAATTAAAGAAAATTTATTCAGGAATTCAGAAATGGGGGTTACACCTGGCGAGACGGAGTTCTCTAATTCGTGTGGCTTGGCGGCTAAGGCGTTGATGGTGGAACGGCAGTGACGACAAGGCGTATGCTATATTCAGGGTGTAAATTGTACCTTGCTTCTGTTCGGGACACTCAGATGAAAGGCACAGACTCGAGCCAAACCGAAGTCGTGGCAGATTCCTAACGTGTTTCCAGAAGAGATACCTGGAATGCCTTCGGATCGAGAAATCGAGTTCACAATTGACACATTTTCGGATACTCGGTCGATATCAAAAGCACCGTACATATGGCACATGCAGAATTGAAGGAACAGAAAACACAATTGTAAGAGTTACTGGACCACGGCTGCATCCATACAAGTGTTTCACCTTGGGGAGCTCCAATACTTTTCGTAAAGAAGAAAGATGGTACAATGCGTCTTTGCATTGATTACCAAGTGCTGAACAAAGTGACATTTCGAAACAAGTATCCTTTACCAAGAATCGATGATCTGCTCGACCCACTTAAAGGTGCGATAGTATTTTCAAATATTGATCTTCGCTCAGGTTATCACCAATTGAATATCAAGCCAGAGGATGGTCCTAAGTCAACATTTCGTACGAGATACTAACACTACGAGTTTTTGGTTATACCTTTTAGTCTAACCAATGCTCCAGCGGCATTTATGGATATGATGAACATAGTATTTTGACCCTTCTTAGACAAGTTCGTAGTCGTGTTCATCGATGATATCCTGATCTACTCAAGAGATAGAGAAACTCATACCGAACATTTAAGGACCGTACTGCAGACACTTCGTGAACATCAGTTGTATGTGAAGTTAAGCAAGTGCGAGTTTTGGATGAATAACATATCTTTTCTTGGACATTATTTTAGCAGATTATGTATTAGTTGACCCAAAGAAGATTGAGGCGGTAGTGGATTGGAAACAACCCACATTGGCTAGCGAGATTCGAAGTTTCCTTGGTTTAGCTGGCTACTATCGGAGGTTTATAAAGAAATTTGCGAAGATTGCATCGCCTCTGACTCGCCTCACCCAAAAGGGAATATTATTCAAATGGACAGACGACTGTGAGAGCAGTTTTCAAGAAATGAAGCAATGACTCATCTCGGCTCTAATTCTTACTCTTCCAGATAGACATGAGGGATTTCAGTTATACATTAATGCGTCAAGGCTCGGAATGGGATATTTTCTTATGCAACGTAGAAAAGTGAACGCTTTCACCTCGAGATAGCTTAAGCAGCATGAAAAGATGACGCACGACTTGGAACTTGCAGCAATTGTGTTCGCGTTGAAATTATGGCAACATTATCTCTATGGAGTGTCCTGCGAGATCTTCACGGTTCACAAGAACCTTAATTACATATTCACCCAAAAGGAATTAAATTTGAGGCAAAGGCGTTGGCTGGAATTAATAAAGGATTATGATTTATCGATCGCTTATACACCAGGAAAAAGGAACGTTATGGCTGACGAATTGAGTCAGAAATTTGTTAGATCCTTATCTGTATCAAGTCGACTACTTTGAGAATTGGAAGAGATAAGTATCGAATACAGAGTTCAAACTTTGGGACCGTAGTTGGCTCAACTACAGCTAGATCTAAGCTTGCTAGAAAAGATTAAATCCGCAAAAAATAATGACTTATTCCTGCAGAAGACACGTGAGTTAATTTCAACAGGGAAGGCAACCAATTTCACGGAACACGAAGACGGAACATTATGGGTTAGAGGAAGATTATGTGTACCTAAGGATGATGAACTCAGGAAGAAAATATTGACTGGGGCTCATTATGCTAAGTACTCATTGCATCCGGGAAGCACCAAAATGTACAAGGATTTGCACACAATATTTTGGTGGCATGGGATAAAAAAAGATGTGGCATTGTTCATGTCACAGTGTTTAGATTGTCAACGTGTTAAATCAGAACACCACAGGCCCGGTAGAGAGTTACAGAACCTCGTTATTCTGCAGTGGAAATAGGAGGATATTTTTATGGATTTTATAGTGGGCTTACCAAAGACGCAATGGAAGAATGATACAATTT
Organism: Iris macrosiphon; assembly: GCA_036927795.1. NCBI lineage: Eukaryota > Viridiplantae > Streptophyta > Magnoliopsida > Asparagales > Iridaceae > Iris > Iris macrosiphon. The sequence continues at coordinate 146,725,832 of JAYESA010000013.1, read as the reverse complement.
GGGTCATCATGGATAGACTGACCAAATTCGCTCATTTTATAGCAATTAAAATTACATGGGACATCGACCGTTTGGCTTAGATCTACATGGATCAGATAGTCCATTTACATGGAGTGCCAGTCTCAATTTTGTCAGATAGGGACGGACGGTTCTTGTCTCATTTCTGGAATAGCCTTCAATCAGCAATAGACACCAGGTTGCATTTCAGCTCTGCATACTATTCGCAGACTGATAGACAGACCGAGATGGTAAACCAGATCCTTGAAGACATGTTGCAACTGTGTAAACTAGATTTGAAGACAAATTGGATACCTATCTATCTCTAGCAGAGTTCATAATTGTTATTAAGCGAGTATTCAGATGGTCCCGTATGAGGCACTTTGTGGATGCAAGTGTCGATCGCTAATATGTTGGGAGGAAGTCGGTGAACGATAAGTGCTCGGACCAGAACTTGTGGGACATGCAGTAAAAAAAATTTTGCATAATTCGGGAGAGGCTTCGAGTTGCTCAAAATCGTAAGAAGAGTTACGCAGATGTACATCGATGACCCATGGAGGGTGACCATGTGTTCCTAAAGGTAACACCCATGCAAGGCATGATGCGGTTTGACGTTAAAAGAAAGCTGAACCCAAAATTTGTTGGACCCTTCGAGATCCTGAGTAGAGTGGCGCCAATGGCTTATCGACTTGCACTATCTCCGGCTTTGACTGAAGTGTATGATATCTTCCACGTTTCTCAACTACGAAGATATGTTCATGACCTTAGTCACATAGTGATTTTAGATCAGCTTGAGCTGAGTGCCGACCTATCCTATGCGGAATAAGGTATTCAAATTCTGGACAGGAAGGAGAAAAATTGTCAGTCCCCTCTCTCGGCGTACATTGGCGCATATTTTTCTTAGCGCACTTTGGCGCACAATGGTTGCTAGCCCGACTATTATTTAGACCGGACCTGAGAGTTATGGAGAGAGTGGGTTTGGTTGGGTTTGTGGCATGTGTGTCTTAGATGGGTTTAAGTGATCTAATGGTCCACATCTCAAACCTAAACCTATATATTCTCATTTCTCTCTCGCTCTCTTCTCATTATCTTTCCTTTCCATTTCTCTCCCTTAGGTTTTCTCTCCCTCCGTAGGCAAGTACATCTTACACAAGAAGATGAACCATGGATTTATGCATACTTTTAGTTCGTAATAATTTTTGTTATTTTTGGCTCATATTGTTGGGACCGAGCACCTCTTCATCTTTCATACTTATTGTTCTTGATTTTCTTGGTTGGAATTGCATGGACCTGAGTTAGCTCTATGGGTTCACTTTTGTTTTCCTGGGGTTTGATCTCCCCAAAAATTTATGTTTTACAAAACTAATTAGTTCATAGTGTAGAGCATCATATTTTATGTAACTTTTCTTTTAGCCGTGCTTATTTTTGAGCCCAGCTAGTTCAGTGCTAAAACTTGATACAATATGTATACCAAAATGGCTGACTGGAGAAGAAGAACTGTTCTCTGTGAAGGATATACAAGATGACCCCTTTTGCATAAAAATATGTATGTTTTACTTTAGGCGCATTGGTGTGCTGTCCCAATTCTTCGTGCGTACTAATCATACTGTACTCAGTCTCCTAGCAAAAGTACGACAGTCACACTCCTTGAGTCAGTGGAACACTTTTAAGAAAAAAATCACTTGGCGTACTTTGGTGCGTATTCAATCAAAGTTCTCCCTGGAAAACCAAGAGAAAGTGCGCCGCAGTCAGTCATCTCACATTCTTTACGTTTGTCAATATGGCGCACTTTTCCTATGTTTCGTTAGCCGGCACACTTTTCTTACGTTGGTCTGCTCGCGCACTTTCTTCCCTCTTTATTTTCTTATTGACGAAGCTTTGGTTGGTTTCTCAATTTCTGTGTTATTGATTTGTGTGATCCCCGACTGACGAGTTTCTCGATTGTCGAGCTTTGAACTCGGATTGTGTATTTTGTCTTTTAGCTAGCTGCTCGTGCACTTTCTTTGAAAGCATGCCTTATCCTTGCCCGCGCACTTTTGTCAAGTGTGTCGTGTTGGTTAACTTGATAAAGTGTGCCAACCTTGTTTCTGTGAGTTTGTGCGCCAACTTTACTATGGTGAGTTTGTATGCCAACTTTACCTTGGTGAGTCTGTGCGCAACCCCTTTTGTAGTTCATGAGACTTTATGCGCCTGACCTTCGTGCGTATAATTTTATGCACATGTTGTCCATAGTGACCCCATGCGTGCACGTAGTGCTTTCATATGTGTCTACTTATCCTATTTGGAATGTTCTTAACATCCTTTATGTGGTTGATCCTGGTATTTACTTGTGTTATGATTCTAAGGAAGAATGGACTTAGAAACCAGACCTCATACTAGACAAGACCATATGCTAAGATTGGCTTCATACATGGCATGAATATGTATTGGATTAAGATATTCTGTGTGGACCAGACTAAGTGGATAGTGACTAACTAGCTATGTGCATGACATAAGTTTCGTATTATAATGTGATCAAGATTCATGTGACCCAATAATATTTGGTAATTGGACTCGAATACTGCATCCGTGCTGATACTATTATTGCCTGATGAAGTTTCTGATCTAATGTGCACAGAGGTACGATATATCGTGTTATGTGTTAAAGTAATTATATTTGGGATGTGCATCGAGAATGCCTCCAAATTTATGAATGCGTGATACTATAATTATACTAGTTTTTCCATTACGGGCATGATATGCGAGTCAATACCAAAGCGTGGCTAGGACATTGATTTATTGAATATTGTATACACGCTCGGGTGAATCCATATTTGAACTTTCATGGATTCGTATTTAGCCTGTCCGTACTTTATATGACATCTTAAGGGAAATTATCATATGGCCATGTCTTAAGATTTTTGAGGGCAATATAGGGTTAATTAGGCAACTAAAAGTAGTAGTAACATGGGGAGAAAAAGGTATCTCGAGATCATGCCAACGAACATTCCCACATCTAATGCGTTGCGGGCTGGCCACCACAGATACTGTATATCATCTGCCTTAGTGGAGTGCAGTATCTGACCTATTATAATATGCCGAGCCACTGTTTTACTATAGGAACATTGGAACCGCTAATGCCATATTTTTAGTGCAGTGGCCCTATGGGGAACTAGTGTATCTCGTGTAATACATGTATATTCATCTATTAGCTAGGTTAGCTCATGTTCGATAGTGATATGATCTGAGGATACATATTATACATTATTATAAGATAACCTCAGACTCCACAAATAGCAAGCCGTACAAGTGTTTGGCAGATTTTATTAATTGGACTTGGTTGTGATTGTATTATTCTGTTAGTAGCCTATGGAAATGGACTATCATAGTGTGATGGATTTAACCATTGACCTTGTTTGGTTTTAGGGATGGGCCTTTGTGCTAGGATATGCCATAGACCTACGCTATGACGCAGAAATATATATATATATATATATATTATATTTTATTGCTTTGGGTTTTGTTCATCTTTTTGTGCTTTCTTTGTGGTACTTGCTATTTGGGGTCTAACCCTACTGGTTTTGCATGGCCAGGTTTTGAGCCAGCACCGAGGATCCAGCGTACTTTTTCTTGACTAATGGTGCGTACCAAGAACATGGCCGTCGAGGATAACAAGTGGGTTCCTTTATTCATTTCTCGTATTTGGTAAACTTTATTCACTTGGACGTTTAGTCAACCGACACCTGTTAGCCGACAAATCTGGATACTAGTTCCTTACATGACTGTATATATTTATACTGCAGTTGAATCACTATTATGTATACTTTGATCTTGCATCTGGCACATCATTATGTATCGTCAGATCTCTAAAGAATATTCTGATGTGGCGTTTGGGATGACTTACTGCTTATTCTGAAGTGCTATATATTATTGCTTTTTGTTTGAATGATTGAGACATAAAAGTTCTTGACCCTAGGTGTAAACCCCCTCGACCAAAATTTAGGCCTACTTAAGTTTAGATAGAGAGACTAGGGCTAGTTCAAATCCAATTAGAAATAGAACATTGTGTTTTAGATGATTTTACAATATTTATACCACTTAGTGCACCGTACCGTTGCTTCGATAATTGGAGCACTACACTAGCCATTGCCTTCCTACAAATTTCACACCCTTATCCTAGATGTGCCAGTCTTCTATTCTGATTCTTTTATAACTCATAACTATGTCCATTTGTACTTCATTTTAGTCACACAATATTCGTCGCAAACGATTATATTTAATTCTATATAAATCCAACTTTGTATCTTTGTGCATTCCAATCGAAATTGGAGACACAATCTTGACCCGTTTTGTGCTACCCAAATAATAAAAATATTTTATCCTGAGTCTTCTATGTCCATGGTACTTGTGTCCCACCTAATTTTAATTTTTTGTACTTCCAATTAATTTTAGAATATCATTTGTATTAATTTTAATTAAAATAACCCAAAACCTCACTTGGTATAAATTTTTAATTGTTGGGGACTTTTATGCAAAAGTGCATTGAGGTGTCCACACCCCATGGGACCAACACATGAAGAAACCCCATTTTTCTTCATTGATTGGTCATGTGATTTCTCTCCCTAATTTTGGAGTGTGTAACACTCAACATCAACCCTCTTCAACCTTAGCCCCCCATTTTGAAACAATGTGATCCTAGCCCTCCAATTTCTACATGTAAAGCCAAAGCCCCTTTTCGAGGATGTTGACTAGGCCCAACTTCCTAGGTCAACTCCCAACCCTATTTTTCCACATACATATATATATATATAATTTCTTTATAAATTATTATCCCTAAAACCTAACTATACCTAGCCGAATCCCTCCTCCCCTACTATTCATCATCTTCCCTGGCCGCCACCCCCTTCATTCATCTCGCCGGAGAAGTCTCACCGGAAGCCGCCTGAACGCCGCCTGCACTTCGTCACGCCGGAGACCGAAGCAGCCAACCCGCCTGAACCAGCCTTCTCTACCGTTCTCGAGTTCTCCTCCGCCTGAGAACTCCATAACCGCCTCCCTCTTATCTCCTTCCCGTCGAGTCCCATCTCCACCGAGCTGTCCTCTGTCGTCCCTGACCCCGAACACGACTGCCCTGTCAGCAGCGTTCTCCTTCGGTTATCTTCTTCGCAGCCACCACCCGCCACTCGCCTGAACCGCCTCACAGCCCGAGCCCCGACTGCACCACAACCGCCAGCACACCATTCTCCCTCCTCCCTCGACAGCTGACTGCACCACCCTCTCCCTCTCTTCTCCGATCTCCTCTATGACACAACCCCGTCATTTTTCCCCCGTTGACCCCCGCCTGAACTGCCGTTCCCGACCACCTGAATACCCCTATCACCACCGCCTGCCATCCCGCCGGAGTCGACACAACCCTCCTCTTCCCTGTTCTTCTTCCCCGTTCAACTCCTTCCATCTCCGGCCTGAGCATCCCGACTTCACAACAACCTCCTTCCCTCACCTGAACGTCTCCTCCGCCTCTCCTCTCCTCTCCTCTGGCCATCCCTGTTCAATCATCACCTTTATCATCATAATCATTGTCATAACCATCATCATCACCTTCATCATCATTATCATCACCATCATCATCATCGTCAACATCGTCGTCATCGTCCTCATCGTTGATCTCGTGCACGTGCACAGGTTCGTTCCTGTCCCCTCTTTCTTAGTAATTTATGTGTGTGCATGTATGAATAGTATAGTATTTTAGCATATCGTGTCATGACAGGTTTAGTTGGATGTGATTCCAGACTCGTGTCGGTGAACCCAAACTCGTACGCATATGGGTATAGTATTCAATTTGGTATGCGTATATATACTGTGAGGTAATTAAATACTAATACTAGTTATGACATATTTGTATATGTACTTTATGCCCTAGTGTTAATTACGAAGAACCCGTATTTACATTGACCATGTGACCCAGAGAATTGCGAGTTGACCGCCTTGTGTACATTGACGTACTGGCTTAGACATGTTAGTGATTGACTGTCTGATTATGCACATCAATTACAGACTTGACACCCATACAATTAAACGCACACTTGACCCTGCTAGATGACCAGTATCACCCCTAGCGTACCCTCCGAGTTCAGTATAATTATGGTTGTGTATGTGCTAGTGTAATGGCTGATGATGTATTATATTATATCATATGTATATAGGACTATTGGATTATTTTGCAAGACTTGAGGAGCAGGTTATTGGTACTACGTAGCTTTCTTGTCAGGCAAGTATACCTTGCCATTGTACTGTTATTTACATTCCATATGATGCATGCATTTTATTTCTGTCTATTAGTTCATATATTTTAACTGTTATATAAACTGCGCGTCCAAGGATAACTTGGGTGCAACGACGGTGGCGTCGTATTTTATCTTTATTATATATTATGCATGTCGACCTAGTTTTACTAGACCACCACATAATTTGGAGGCATCATTAGGTTTTATTGACCGTGACACATCTGTTACACGAGTATGAGTCTCATGTAGGACACAAACCTGCGTGACAGGCTGGCCTCCTGTACATATGGGACATGCGATAGGGAATAAATGCTGATAGAATTTGCATGCTAGGAGACTTGGCTGTTATTAGAGGTATTATCGTATCATGGATATGACATGCTTAGAGCATAGGGTGGGGAGAACAACAAGTAAGGCATTTGGGCTCCTTTGCACTTTTCTTTTTGTAACCCGTGCGCTCCGCCCGGATGCGCGATCATGATGACCCTTATATTATCTGGCGGCCTCTGCCGTTCAAAAGACGACATGCTTTGTAGGCCCCTGATTCTCCGAGAGAATCATGCAAATCCCATCTATGGCCAGATAGCCCACTTGTTAGAAAGTTATTCTCAATCTGCATTCACATAGATGGTTAGGCGACCCATTAGATGTTTATTTTCAGTACCTTATTGGCATATTTTTATGTATCTTGTTACGTCCCTCTGAGGACCTGGTCCCTTTCCAGGTGTAGACGATCATGGCTATTTGCAGGAGCACGGACCAGGACTTGCTACTTCATTATCTTTCGAGGAGGTCTTCTCTTCGAGTCTCATTGTTCTTTAGATAATGTACTTATTTTATTTCTCTTATATTCTAGTTGGTTGTGGATTTGTCTCATCCAACTATTAGTTCTTCTCGACTAATTCATATTTGGTTTATTGACATATATGATTATTTATTTCTTTATGATTTATGTGGATGAGATTTAGTTATGTCTTGTGACATATGATAATTATATACCACTTTTGAATTATTGTTCATAATACAGCGTACGTATGTGTTATAGTTTCTATATATTGGAGTTGCCATATACATACCACTGTCATGCTTACATATTCCTAGTCCTACGTATTTTGGGACTGGGGCGTGACACTAGGAGACTTGATTGTAGCATACACTCCATTGTCTAGTTATAGCCATAATCATCGTACAATGTATGTACGATGTATAGTAACTTGTACGGGATAGCTAGCCATGTCTGTCTCCATATTCTGTTACTGGGGCGTGACAAGGTTTTAGTGATGGCCCATGCAGGTCTGTTCGACAAACTTGTGGGGTATCATGGTCATAGGAGTCTCAATCAAAACATGATTCTTCTTAAAATTCTGAATTCGTCCTCTTCGATACTCAGCTTAAAATTTTCCAGATTGGTTGCTTCCTTGTTCATTCTCATCCTGTACTTGATATTTCTTGTGCTTTTATTTAGGGTTTTCCCTTCTCTAGATATTGCAGCAACAAGAGAGGCAGAGTTGCTAGTGGAATGAGGTCCTGTAGAACCCTAGCCAAGGATCCAAGTTGAGCCCATGATAAATGTGACGGAGGAGAAGGCTCCAGGTGTACCCATACCTCCCATAGTACCGACAGTACTAGATACACCGACCTTGCTGAAAATTATCCAGGGAATATTGGTTGCCCAACAACATCAGATGGTGATTCAATAATAACAACATCAAGAACAACAATGTCAGCAGTTTCAATAGAAAGAACATAATGTCCTATTGAACCAAGGGTTGTAGACGGCCCTGGAACGAGGCGAACGAGTAGATTCTGGGGCATTTGTTAGGTTTTTCAAACCGAATCCCAGATATTTCGATGGCACAGAGGACGACATTATGGCATATTATTGGCTCCAGGATATTGAGACTATTTTGGCAGTAGCTAAAGTTTCGGCTGAGGAACAGGTTGACCTGGTTCACTTGCAGCTCCAGGATCTTACAAGAGATTGGTGGGCCACGATGAAGATAAGAGTGAGGCATCCTATTTTGTAGGATAATTTCAGAACCCGGTTCAGGGTAAAGTACTTTGGGATTATGGCTCAGTGCGAGCTACAACAGAGATTTACCAACCTCAAGCAGGTTGGAAGGACATTATATGGTTACACGACGGAGTTTTGCCGACTAAGCAGGTTTGCTCCGACCATGGTGGCAACAGAGTTGGAGAGAGAAATGAGGTTCCAGCAGGAACTTCACTTGGAAATATTATATATGGAAGAGGTGCATGACTACCAGACCTTTGAGGCAGTATTAATAGTGTCCAAGAGGGTTGAGCTTACCTCTCAAAGGATGGCAGCAAGAAAAGTAGACCAGAAGAGGCCTCATGGACAGAGTAGCGAGAGAGGACCAGTACCGTCGACGTCAGAACCATCCCCTACTATTCACATCCATAACATGACACAGAGGAGGCTAGTGACCTCGACAATGATAGCATATACTCGGCAGCAACAGCCAAGGCAGCAGTAGCAACAAAAGCAATAACGACGAGGAGGGACGATGGGTTGTACACATTGTGGCAAGGAAGGTCAAACCCGGAATGTTTGTCGGAAAGCTAATATACTATGTTTGAGGTATGGAAGCCCCGATTATAAGATTTCCACTTATCCATTAATACAAAGGCCAGGAGGGCCAGCACAATAGTTTTCTACATTGCCAGCTCTAAGGGCAGTACAACAAGGAGGACCAGCAGTAGCGGTATGTCATGTTTCTCAGCTTCCGTTATTGACGCAGTATCAATTATACCAGCAACAACAACATCGGGATTAGCAAAGACCGCAACAACGATACCAGGGAAGGCAACAGTAGGAAGCTGGATAAGGCCAAGAGCAGGCGTTTACCTTATCTCTGAAAGAAGCTATGGCATCAGGTAACGTGGTGGAAGGTAACATTCTTGTTATATCTTTTTCTGTCATAACATTAATTGATTCAGGAGCATCACACTCATTTATATCTGTACAATATACGACACATATTTGGTTAAAGTTTGAGGCATTGCCAGAGAGGCTGAATATACTTACTGGCAATGGGATCATAGGAGTTAGTAGAGTATGCTTAGCATGTCCAGTCGTAGTATGTGGGCATTTATTACCTGTGAAGTTGATCAAGTTTCCTATGGATAACTTTGACGTTATCTTAGGCATGGACTGGTTGAGAGATAGTCATGCGACGATAGACTGTCATAAGGGTAGAGTATTGTTTAGAGTCCCTAGTCTAGAAGAGTTTGTTCTTAGCTGAATAGCCGAAGACCAGCATAAAAAGAGAATCGCAACAGTAGCGATGGGAGAGGATCCAATACCCAAAATAGTTGAAGAATTTATGGACGTCTTTCTCGACGAGCTTCCCGGATTACCCCGAGTTAGAGAATTAGAGTTTTGTATATAGTTGATGCCAGGAGCAGAATTAATATCCTAGAAGGTATACCCAATGTCACCATCATAGCTTGATCAGTTATATACACACGTAGAAGAACTGAAGGCGAGGAAGTTTATTCAGACTAGTGAATCATCGTGGGAAGCACCAACGGTATTGGTGAAGAAGAATGATGGATCGACGCGGTTGTGCATGAATTATAAGCGATTGAATACAGTAACAGTGAAGAACAAGTATCCATTGCCAAGAATTGATGATTTATTTGACTAATTAAGTAGAGCAAGAGTCTTCTCCAAGATAGATCTGCGATCAGGATATCATCAGGTGTGAGTTCGGGAGTAGGATATACTGAAGATAACATTTAGGTCACGATATGGGCATTACAAATTCTTAGTTATGCCATTAGGACTGACTAATGCTCCAGCGGTATTTATGGATTTGATGAATCATATTTTTATGCCATACTTAGACCAATTTGTGGTAATATTTATCGATGATATCCTTGTATATTCTCATAATAAGGAGGAGCATGAAGAATATCTCAGGATAGTACTACAGACCTTGAGGGAGCACCAGTTATATACAAAGATTAGTAAGTGTGAGTTTTGGCTGCATCACATATCCTTTCTTGGGCACATTATTTCTGGAGCAGGAGTGTCAATTGATTCCAAGAAGGTAGATGCAGTAGAGAACTGGCTAGTTCCGAAGACAGTGGTGGAGGTGTGTAGTTTCTTAGTCTTGGCAGGATACTACAGAAGATTTGTGTTAGACTTTGCTAAGATCTCGGCATCTTTGACTCGGTTGACACACAAGAAAGTTAAATTTGTGTGGTCAGCAGAGTGCCAGATAGCCTTTGAAGAGTTGAAGAAGAAGATAATCTCTGGCCCGATCCTTACTCTCCCGGCAGGCTCCAGATGATTCACAATATATTGTGATGCATCTGGAAAGGAGCTTGGATGAGTTTTGATGCAATAAGGAAGAGTGATAGTATATGCTTTTCAGCAGCTCAAAGATCATGAGAAGAACTATCCAACTCACGATTTGTAGTTAGCAGCTGTGGTGTTTGCGCTTAAGCTATGGAGGCACTACTTATATGGCAATTGAGTGGAGATCTTTACAGATCATAAGAGTTTGAAATATGTATTCACACAGAAGGACTTAAACATGGGACATAGGAGGTAGATGGAGTTGTTAAAAGACAATGACGTAGAATTTTAATACCATCTAGGCAATGCTAATGTAGTAGCTGATACACTTAGTAGAAGAGTTAGAGAATTCATGTTGACCACTCAGAAGCACATTCTAAAAGACTTATGAGAGATGAAAATCGAGATAGTAATTCCATACGATGCAGGAGTTCTAGCTAGCCTACAGATCCAGTCAACTTTGGTGGATAGAATCAAGATAGCTCAGGCAGAGGACCCGAAGATTTAGAAGCTACGGGCATAATGTGAGTCCGGTCTTCGGAAGGAGTTGGCGATTCATGCGGATGGAACACTAAGGTTTAGAAACCATCTTTGTATGCCAAGTAGAGATATCTGACAAGAAGTGATGACTGTAGCACATAGTTTCCAGTATTCTATTCATCTTGGAGGCACGAAGATATACCAAGATATCAAGAAACACTTTTGGTGGAACAAAATAAAGAGGAAAATAATATATTTTGTATCGCGATGTCTGATATGTCAACAAGTGAATCAGAATAATAAAGACCGATAAGGTGATTACAGCCGCTTCCTATTCCAGAGTGGAAGTTGGAACTCATCACCATGGACTTTGTGACCGGTTTACCTAGATCTCCGACTGGTCGAGATACAATTTGGGTGATAGTGGATCAACTCACAAAAGTGGCACATATTCTTTCCTTCAGAGTGAGACAGTCTATAAAGCAGTTGGCAGATTTGTATATGCGACAGATTGTGAAGCAATATGACATACCGGTAAGCATAGTATCCAACCGAGATACAAGGTTCACTTCTCATTTCTAGAGAAGCTTTTATGAGAGATTGGGTACCAAGTTAAGATTCGGCACTGTGTACCACCTCCAGACAGACGGGCAATTAGAGAGGACCATCAAGACCCTGGAGGATATTTTACAAGCCTGTACCCTAGACTTGACTTTGGTGGATCTTGGAAGAATCACCTTCACTTAGTGGAATTCTCTTATAACAACAGTTATCAGGCCAGTATTCAGATGGCACCTTTTGAGGCACTATACGACAGGAAGTATTGATCACCGTTGGCATGGGACGACATTGGTGAGTGAAAGATGTTAGGCCCCAAAATGATTATGCTGACAGTAGAAGTTGTCAGGAAGATCAGAGAGTGACTTCGGGTTGCGCAGGATCGGTATCGTCACTGGATAAACCATCATCATAGGCCTTTAGAGTTTTGTGTCGATGATCACGTATTCTTGCGAATTTTGCCAACCATGGAGTTATTAGATTCGGGGTCCGCGGGAAGCTTAGTCCGCGGTACGTTGGACCGTTTGGCATTCTCAATCGGGTAGGCGGTATGGCTTATCGTCTTGCCCTTCCACCTTCGCTATATGAGGTGCATGATGTGTTTCATATATCTCAATTGAGTAGGTATGTACCAGATCCGAGTCATATCCTCGATCACTCTAAATTAGTCATTGGTATAGAGCAACCCGTATCCATTCTGGATCGAAGGGAGAAGGTACTAAAGAATCAGACTATTTTCCTTGTCCGAGTTGCCTAGGGCATCACACTCCTGAAGAATCGACGTGGGAGCACGAAAATGATATACGATCTCACACTACTAAAAATTGTGGGATTAGCAACATTTTTAGCGATGTTAAGTTAAAACGTCGCTAATATTAAAGATATCAGCGACTCAAAATATAAACGTTGTTATGCGTCGCTGTTTTGCGACGTTTGGCGACTATAATTCATTTTTTTAAAAGAATAGTCGCTATAAGTTATCTAAGGTCGCTAAACATCGTTGAAATTTATAATTTAGCGACGTTTATATTTTTAATATTTAGCGACGTGTTTAGCAAATTCTTTGACGTCGCAAAATATTTCTATTAGCGGCATTTTTATTTGACGTCGCTAAACGTCGCTAAAATTTTGTTAATTAGGGATCGATTTCGATTCCCCCCATCTGTCAAATTTTTTGAAAATTCTCAAACCTGCGGCGTTCCCCCCCTTTCCGGCGACCGGCGTCCTCCACATCGCCCTACTCCGGCACCCCTTCCTCCTCCTCCTTCTCTAGGTAAACCCTAACTCTCTCTCTCTGTATCTCTCTCTCTCTCTCTCACAGAATATGACATGACACAGACATGACACACACACACACACACACACACACGTGACACTAACCCTAACCCAAAACCGACAAGACCTGGGATCAGGACCTAGGGTTAGGGTTTTTGACCTGGGGTTAGGGTTTTTGACCAGGGGTTAGGGTTAGGGTTTTTGACCTGGGGTTAGGGTTTTTGACCTGGGATTAGGGTTAGGGTTTTTGACTTGGGGTTAGGGTTTTTGATCTGGGATCTTGGTTCTTCCAGTGCTACAAAAGGAAGCTATTATTGCTGCAACGCAATATTGTTTGTTGTTGCTGCAATGCTGTACTACTTGCTGTGTGCTCGAGGGGCCTTGTTGCATTGCTGCTGGTGTAGATCGGTTAGTTGCTGAATGTTGCTGCCACTGAAATGCTGTTTCAGTGCTGAAATGCTGATACGTATGGCTGCACTGCTTTGGCCTTGCTGCAGTGCATTTTTGCACTAAAGAGGCAGCTGATGCACTTCCCGAGCCTACTCTGCTTGCTGCTCCTCTGTTGTGCTTGCTGTTTCCTGTGCATTGTACTGCCTGTAGTGCCCGACCCTCTCCAAAAATACATACACACAAGCACATATAACTACTCCTATATATATCTATATACATATATATGTAACCACTTAGAGATACAACTATATATATATATATATATATATATATATATATATATATATATAACACATGAGCAATACAAGTAGATACATAGATATCTATATCTATATACATATACATATAGCTAGCTGCTAGCACAGAGCTGGCACACTGATTCCTCACTGCTGTACTGTGAACTGCTCTCCCTAGTGACCCGAGCTCACTTAATCACTCAAACAACCATATATACACACACATATACATACATAAGGCATTGTGTATCAAGTTAGAGCAGTTCTTACCTCCCTCCAGAGAATCATACTGTATTTAACGATTTATAGGACACATACTATCATTTTTGCAGAAGTATCTAGAAATGGATATAAATTACTATCTGCATCATCATTCGTGGATGAACAACCGTCATCCTGATGACATGTGCGGTGTGCAGAATAAATTCATTGAGGGTGTACAATAATTCCTGCAGTTCGCCAAGGCGTTCCCTCAGTACATGGACGGTACCAAAATTAAGTGTCCGTGTGTGAGATGTCGTAACTTGAAATATCATCCAGAAGTGGAAGTCATATATCATTTGTACTCGAAGGGCTTCACGCCGAATTACTATCAGTGGACCGCGCATGGAGAACTTGTGTCTCTAGCATCAAAGTCGGAGCCATATGTGGAGCCGTATATGGATGTCCACGACCACGCTACTCATGGTTTTTGATACGGCAGGGCCTAGTTTTAATCCTGACAATCATGATGCAGCTGAGGAGGCGCCGAATGCCGATGCTGCAAAGTTTATGGAGTTTCTGGAGAATGCAAGGCCTCCATTATATCCTGGTTGTGAGGATCATTCACCGTTGGAGGTGGTTACAAGATTGTTGAGCATCAAGTCTGATTTTAACATGTAGCAAGAATGCTATAATCGACTGATCGATTTGATTATAGAGATCTTGCCCGAGGGTACAAAGTTGCCTAAAGACTTCTACCGATCTAAGAGGATGGTGAGATCACTCTGGATGGGATACGAGAAAATTGATGCATGTCGCAATGGGTGCATGTTGTACTACAAAGACGACAAGGATGAAGATGTGTGCAGATTCTGTGGTGCTGATCGCTATAAGGCCACGGGTAGAGAAAAGTCTGTGGGTGCAAGGAAGCCTATCGTTTCAATGCACTACTTGTCTTTGACGCCGCGGTTGCAGAGGTTGTTTATGGTCAAGGAGACTACAGAAAATATGAGTTGGCACAGGCGAAAACAGATCGAAGGAGTATTGGATCATCCATCCGATAGAGAAGCATGGAAGCACTTTGATCAAGAGTATCCAAATTTTGCTTTGGATCCGCGTAATGTCAGATTGGGGCTCTCCTCTGACAGTTTTACCCCATTCGGACTTTTGGGCTCCCAGTATTCATGTTGGCCTGTGATCGTCACTCCGTACAATCTACCGCCTTGGATGTGCATGAAGACTCCGTATATGTTCCTAACAGTTATTATCCCAGGTCCGAACAATCCGAAGAGGAACATCGATGTATATTAACAGCCTTTGATAGATGAATTGAATCAGCAGTGGGAAGTAGGTTCCAACACGTACGATATTTCTAGAAAGCAGAATTTTTAGATGAGGGCAGTACTTATGTGGACCATCAACAACATTTTGGCCTATGGAATATTATCAGGATGGAGCACTCATGGTCGTATCTCATGTCCGTATTACATAGACCGTACTAAGGCTTTTCGTTTGAAATACGGAGGCAAACCATGCTTTTTCGATTGTCATCGACAATTTCTGCCGAAGGATCATCCGTACCAGAGGAACAAGAATGCTTTTCGCTCGGGCGTTATGGAGAAGGCCAATCCACCGCCAAGGTAGCCCGAAAACACGATATGGGAAGAGGTAAAATATTTACCAAGTGCTATCGAAGAACCTGCTAAGGGGTACAAGTATGACAAATTTGGTCGCAACCATAACTGGACGAAGAGGAGTATATTGGATCTGCAATATTGGAGCACCCATTTGATCAGACATAACCTTGATGGCATGCATATCGAGAAGAATGTATTTGATAACGTAATTAATACTATAATAGAGGTAAAGGGGAAGACGAAAGATAATTCGAAGGCCAGGTTAGACTTAGAAAAAATATGTAGATGTCCTGCGTTGCATTTGATAGAGGAGGGGAATGGAAAGTTAAAGCATCCTAAGTCAGTTTTCTCACTGGAGAAAGAGGATAAAGGGAGACTTTGTAGGTGGACTCAGGGTCTAAAGTTTCCAGACGGGAACGTGTCAAACTTGAGAAGATGCGTCGACCTCAAGGAGAACAAACTGACGGGAATGAAGAGCCACGATTGTCACGTATTCATGGAGAGGTTAATTTCGATTGTATTTCAGGAATTCTTACCGCAGGTTATTTAGGATCCATGACAGAGCTCAGCATATTCTTCAGAGATCTTTGTTCTACTAAGTTGCTCGTCGATCGTCTAGAAAAGTAAAAGAAGGACATTGCGGTAACACTATGTAAGCTCGAGAAGGTGTTTCCTCCTGGATTCTTTGACTCTATGGAGCATTTGCCAATTCATCTTTCCTATGAGGCACGTGTTGGTGCTCCTGTCGGTTATCGGTGGATGTACCCCTTCGAGCGGCATCTGAATCACCTAAAGAGAAAGGTAAAAAATAAGGCACGGATTGAGGGCTCTATTTGTGAAGCTTATGTTCTCGAGGAGATTACAAACTTTTCTCGACGTATTTTAAATCTCATGTTGCTACTAATAGATCGGAAGCTCCGAGAAACGACGACGGGTTTCAGGAATCTAATGATGCAATACTCAAAGTATTCAATGCGTCTGAAAAGCCTTCGGGTAAAATAAAGAAGAGATATTTGAATGACGATGAGTTAAGGGCTGCTCAGTTGTATATATTACTCAATTGCGACGAGGATAAAGTGGAGAAGCTAGAGGGGTAAGTAATTAATACGTCCGCATATACATCATCTCAATGTAATAGTATAAGCTATTATTATGTTACTAATAAGCAGTTGCTTTATTATTTTTCAGCACATATAATGATGAGTTGAGGTCGGTTAGACCCTACATAACAGACGAAGAAGTAGAACAAGAAATGAGATACCATTTTCCTTCTTGGTTGAGCGCATATGTAAGGTGCTTGGTAATTACTTTTTATTTCTGCACTTGCAAAACAAATAACTTACTATCGCTACTTTGGTATTTAGGTCGATCGTCTAATAACACCCGAGACTGAATCTATTAGAACTCTAGCAAGGGACCAATTACTGCCGTTAAAATATGACCAAGTTTCTGTGTGAATGGTTTAGATTCAAGTCAATAAATGCTCCTATCAGAGACAACTTTTTGGATCTTGATTCCATGAAAAATAGTTATTTGTGTATCAAATCTTCGAACTACAAAGACGTCGATCCAGGCAATAATTTCTTTGGCATCTTACGAGAGATTGTGGAGTTAACATATAATTATGGCACAAAACCTGCTAATATTGTGCTATTCAAGTGTGAATGGTTCGATCCGATTCAAGATCAAGGTTGAAAAACTGACAAGCATGGCCTTGTGGATATAAACTACAAGCGTAGATATCAAGGCTACGAACCATTTGTCCTATCAAGTCAGGCTCAGCTCGTGTACTTCACAACTTATCCTAGACGGAGGACATCGAGGTCGGATTGGTGGGCATTATTCAAGGCTAAAGCTAGAAATACCTTTGACATTGACGAAATAGCTTATCAGGAGGACGAGATACCTCTTGTAACAAATATTGTAGATGTGGACTTAACGAAAGTTACTTATTACACGAGTAATAATGTAGAAGATGTAGAATTATCTGAAGAGGAAGACGAAGATGAAGACGAAGACAAAGTAGATAAAAGTGAAGACGAGGAGGAGAAAGAGGAAGCGGAGGACGAGGAAGGCGAACAAGATAAATTTTCTGAAGATGATTAAAAATAATTTTTTTGCCTGTAGAATATACTATATTTTGACTGTAGAATGTACTATTTTGACGAATATATGTATTATATTTTGTACTGTAGAATGTATTATCCATTTAGACTTGTGACACCACTAGTTATTTTCTTTACAATTCTATGAATGCTGTGAGATATGCATAACATTTTAACTGTAGAATGTACTATATATATTTGTATATTTCTTTATTCATCATATGTTGTTATCAGGTATGAAAGGACGACGCGGAGGGTTCGACAGGTCCCGAGGTAGAAAGAGTGCTCCTCCGGTACTGCCTACTGTTGATTCCGGATTCTCGTTGCCCAGTACTCCAGTATATCGATCAGTCATATCTCCGACTGCGACGACATTATATGGATCACTCCTGGGACGAGTAGTTCTAGGCCTGATAGTACTCCCTCGTCCAGCGTTACTCCTGCTGACGAAACCATGGAGGCATATGAGCAAGTGGAGGAGGTCGTGCCGACGTTGTTCCAACATCAGCTAGATCCTCCATGCGCACCTCCGGAGGAGACGAGGACAGAGATTTGGGCCGACGGTATAAAGTAAGTCAATTAAATGGTTTAGCATCATATATATCATGTATTTCTTTATTCATCATATATTGACTTTTTTGATCAAAATAATTATCTCTGTATAGATATCGTCCATCGTCGGTTCAGAGACGCCTGTGCCTCTTTCTAAGGAACAACTATGGTGGCCCTTGGATCAACTACTATGAAGCTTCGGAGGAGAGGAAGGCGTTCTGGTTTGTGCACTTCAAGGTAAAAGTATATTATATAAATTCTCTAATTTATGCATATTATATAACTTATCTGTGATGCTCACTTATCGTGCTGGAAAATCAATCCAAGGTTGGATCATGCCTGAGCAGTGGACTGCGATGAGGGCTAGATTCGACGATCCGAGGTACAAGGAAAGGTCTGAGAAGGCCAAGGCGGCTAGGCGAAATGCTGCAAAGTGGTGTGGTGGCTCAATTTCGATGACAGAACATTTTCGTCGTTTGGTATATTTTTTATTTAAGATATATTATTTTAATATAAGTACGATAAAATGGTAGTAGGAAAAAATATTTAATTTTAGTACTAAATAATATATTTTTAACAGGTACAGAGGGGTGAGGATGCAAACATGGTGACCGTCTTCTTGGCCACCCATCGAAAGGACAAAAATCTCATTGATGAGAGGGCCTCGCAGACCTATGTAAGTATTACTTTACTTTGTGTTAATTTTAATATAACTTAGACAATTATCGAGTATCCAAACTTTTCTAGGCCGAGTATCTTAGGCTGCGTGAGCGGGCGACTGCTAGTGCTCCTACCGCTGGAGAGGCTGGTACTTTCTCGCAGCCCTCTCCAGCTCCGTCGGCAGACGAGCTGTGGGTGACCGCCGCTGGTGGTCTCCAGAGGGGTACGTACTATGGTACGGGATCCTATGGCACCCTGGTTACGACGCAGTCATCTAGGGCCTCCCCGACAAGTGCGCTTTCCCCACAGCCCTCGCAGTCATCAGCCAGAGTCCAGGAGGCCGTTGACCGTCAGATTGTGTCTCTCCGTGATGAGTTGCTGTGAAGGATGGAGGAGCAGCCCCGGTCCCAGCCACAGGCGGACGATCCGACGCTCATCGCATGATTTGATAAGCTCGATCGCAGCATCACGGAGCTCCGGGATTTGACAAATGATCTTAGAGCCTCGACAGAGCGCAACATGACGGAGCTGCAGGCATCATAGCTATCCATGGGCGAGAGGCTGACGATGATGCAGGATTTAATGGTTCATAGCAGTATGAGGCTGTTATCTACCATGGATTCTTACAACTAGCGACTCGCAGAGTTGGAGCGGATACGTCCTCCTGTTGTGCCTACTTCGACACAGACTCCACCGACGTCACTGCCTTCTCCATCGACATCAGTGTCGATTTTACGGGAGCAGTATGATCTGTTCTTATCCTTCATGCACGCCGGTGGTCATCCTCCTGCAGATCTGCAATAGTATGGATATTTACATGGATATTTGCTGGACATTTATATTATTTAGGATGAGACTCAGTTGTATGGATATTTCTGTATTCTTTACGATGATATTTTCTCCTAATTAGGTTTTTAATTTCAATATTTTATTTTTTTCAAATTTTATTATATTATTTATATTAAATATATGTTAATTTACCGATGTTGAGTGTTCAACACAAGGGGTCGGAGAACCCAATAAATTCAACGGAGGGTTGCTCCGGGTCTATTTGTACAGATTGTGAATTAATAAACTGCAGAAATAATAGTTTGAAAATAATTCAGTATTGATTTTTTTTATTTTTTACTGTATCATTAGCGACGTTTTTAGCGACATTTAGTGATGTTTAACGACGTTAATACACGTCACTAAATACGTCGCTAAGTTACGACGTTAATACATGTCGCTAATGACATCGCAAAAAATGTCGCTAAAAATGTTGCTGTACGTCACAACTTGCTGACATGGCTGTATTGTCAGGTCATAGTAACTTCGCTATAAAAGTCACTACATACATCACTAATTTGCGACATAAAGCGACAAATCAACACGTCGCTAATTAGCGATGTTGAGTCGCTAAACGTCGTTAATCTAGCGACGTATTTACGTTGCTAGAAAACGTCGGTATAGCGACGTTTGGCGACATTTTTTTCGTCAGCGACTAGCTGAAAGGCGACTTCTATAAAATGTCGCTAATTACGTCGCTAAATTTATTTAGCGATGTTTATTGGTCATTTAGCGACATTTTTTTACGTCGCTAATTTGACTTTTTCTGGTAGTGTCAGTACCCATACCTATTCGATTCAGAAGATATATTATGTCTTATGCCTTCGCATCTTAGATTCTGTAATCAGGCGATCACCTATGTGTAGATTGCTTGTAGTTAGTTTGTTTCTTGTCTTGATATCTCTAGCTAGTCTTGAGTTTGAATTCCGAGGACAGAATTTATCTAAGGTGGGTAGAGATATCACCCCCCTCTCACGGTGCAATTTGGTGCATATTCTTCTTGGCGCATAATGGTTGCTAGCCTGACAAATATTTAGACCAGATCGAAGAGTTATGGAGAGAGTGGGTTTGGTTGGGTTGGTGGCATATGTGGCTTAGATGGGTTTGAGTGATCCAACCGTCTATATCTCAAACCTAAACCTATATATTCTCATTTCTCTCTCTCTCTCTCTCTCTCTCTCTCTCTCTCTCTCTCTCTCTCTCTTCTCATTATCTTTCCTTTCCATTTCTCTCCCTTAGGTTTTCTCTCCCTTCGTAGGCAAGTACATCTTGCACAAGACGAAAATCATGGATTTATGCATGCTTTTAGTTATTAATATTTTTTGTTATTTTTGGCTCATATTGTTGGGACCGAGCGCCCCTTCATCTTTAATACTTGTTATTCTTGATTTTTTTGGTTGGAATTGCATGAACCTGAGTTTGGGTCTATGGGTTCACTTTTATTTTCCTGGGGTTTGATCTTCCAAAAACTTTGTGTTTTATAAAACTAATTAGCTCATAGTGTAGAACACCATATTTTATGTAACTTTGCTTTTGGCCGTGCTTGTTTTTGAGTCCAGCTTGTTCAGTGCTGAAACTTGATATAATACATATACCAAAATGGCTGACTGAAAAAGAAGAACAATGCTCTGTGAAGAGTATGCAAGCTGACCGCTTTTGCGTAAAAATACATATGTTTCACTTTGGGCGCATTAGTGTGATGTCCCAATTCTTCGTGCGCACTAATCATATTGCATTCATTCTCCTAGCAAAAGTGCGCTAGTCACACTCCTTGAGTCAGTGGCGTACTTTCGAGAGAAAAACTCAGTTGGCGCACTTTAGTGCGTATTCAATCAAAGTTCTCCCTGGGAAACCAAGAGAAAGTACGTCACAGTCAGTCAGCGTAGTTTTTTTACGTTTGGCAATATGGCGTACGTTTCCTATGTTTTGTCAGCCTGCGCACTTTTTTTTACGTTGGTCTGCTCACGCACTTTCTTTTCTCTTTGTTTTCTTAGGGATAAAGCTTTGGTTGATTTTTCAATTTCTGTGTTATTGATTTATGTGCTTCTCGACTGACGAGTTTCTCGACTTTTGAGCTTTGACCTCGGATTGTGTGTTTTATCTTTTAGCTAGCTTCTCGTATATTATCTTTGAAAGAATGCCTTATCCTTTCCTGCGCACTTTTGTCAAGTGCGTCATGTTGGTTAACTTGAGAAAGTGTGCCAAGCTTGTTTCTTTGAGTTTGTGTGCCAACTTTACTTTGGTGAGTTTGTGTGCCTCCTTTACTTTGGTGAGTTTGTGCGCCACCCCTTTTCTAGTTCATGAGACTTTATGCGCCTCACCTTCGTGCGTACAATGTCATGCGTATGTTGTCCTTAGTGACCCCATGCCTGCATGTAGTGCTTTCATTATGTGTTCACTTATCCTATTTGGAATATTCTTATCATCCTCTATGTGTTTGATCCTGGTATTTACTTGTGTTATGATTCTAAGGAAGAATGGACTTAGAAACCAAATCTTATGTTATACATGACCATGTGCTAAGATTGGCTTTATACATGGTATGAATATGTGTTGGATTAAGATATTCTGTGTGGACCAGACTAAGTAAATAGTAACTAACCAGCTATGTGCATGACATAAGCTTTATGTTATAATATGATCAAGATTCGAGTAACCCAATGATATTTGGTAATTGGACTCGAATACTGAATCCGTGCTGATACTATTATTGCTTGATAAAATTCTTGATCTAATGTGCACTGAGATGCGACATATCGTGTTACGTGTTAAAGTGATTATATTTGAGATGTGCATCAAGAATGTCTCCAAATTCTTGAATGCGTGATACTATTAATATACTAGTTTTTCCAATACGGGCATGATATGCGAGTCAATACCAAAGCGTGGCTAGGATATTGATTTATTGAATGTTGTATACATGCTCGGGTGAATCTAGATTTGAACTTCCATGGATTCGTATTTAGTGATCCCGTACTTTGTATGACATCTTAAGAAAAATTCTCATGTGGCCATGTCTTAATATTTTTTAGCACAATATAGGGTTAATTAAGCAATTAAAAGTGGTAGTAACATGGAAAGAAAATGGTATCCTGAGATCATGTCGACGAACCTTCCCACATCTAGTGCGCTATGGTCTGGCCACCATAGATACTGTATATCATCTGCCTTAGTGTAGTGCTGTCACTACCACATTTCTAGATTATGAGATTATTGTAAATTGCCATTTTTAATTTATTGTGTAAATAAATATGTATGATAAGTTTATTAAAATGGTTGGGTGTTCTTTCATGCATAGGTTATTGGGCTTGACCTAAAAACCTATTAGGTTTAACCCTTGTGACCAAATCCTAATTAGTAATTTTAGTTTTTAGTTAAAACCCTAAGTGAATGACTAAACCCCTTATTAAATTAAGTTCTTCATGACAAATCATGAAGGGCTAATTAATACACTTGGCATTAGAAGCCCTAACCCTAACCCTAGTCCTATTTAAATGGGAGGGAGCCTCCCTCAAGCTTCTTCATTCATGAAGAAAACCCTAAACCTAGCCTCCACTTAGAAAACCCTTCCTTCCCCAAAAATTTTAGAAATTTCTAGCCCTAGAAACCCTCTTCCTTCTCCACCAAGAGAGATCTAGGAGCTTGGACCAAGGAGGCTTGAAGAAAGAAGAGCTACATTAGGAAACCATCTCCCAATAGGTGAGAATCCGAATTAAAATCCCATTTAATTCTGTTTTTAATTGTTGCTTGGTCTTTAGGAGCCCACCATTTGATTTAGGATTGGTTCTTTAGATTTTTCCATGAAGCCCTAGGTGATTCTAGGATTTTGGTGTTCCAACGAGGCTTTTCCCCAATTTCGTGAACCCTAATCATGGGGGTATGCATTTACACCTGATTACATCTTATACACATATGTTTGATCTCGATTTTAGGGTTTAGATTTGGGTATTCAGGAGTTCTTAGTATGGAATCCATTTTTGTACTTCATATGTTTGATGAAATGCTCCCTGGAGGGAAATACCTAATTTTAACCTAGTTTCTCATGAACCTTGATATGTATATATATGTATATATGTATGTGTAGATATATACCTACGTATATGTGCTATTGTGTATGTATATCGATGGGGGAAGTTCACTGTATGGTCGGGTCCCTGAGGCAGTGCCTGAGCACTGTGCAGAGTCGGGTTTTTGAGATTACTGTGAGTATCAGGGTTCCTGTGTGTATCAGCAGTGAAAGCAGGGGGACGCTGGTATCAGTGAATAGGGCTTTGTGTACCAGAGTTTGATTCAGTGAGTGTATAGTGTTAAGGGTTGAGGTGTAGGGTGAAACTGTGAATGGTTCAGTCGAGTTCAGTTGTTAAGTTCTCTAGTGTATTAGTATTATTAAATTTCTGTAAACTATGAGTACTTGGGTTCATGAGTAATAGGTTGTGAGATGAGTTCTCAGTATATCAGTAGATGGGGGTTTTATTTCATGGGTGATGAGTTGTGTATGACACTGTGGTTCAGAGAAAATCTGATACTGTGTGGAATGTATCACTGTATCAGTGTGTTCTTCTCAGTCCCAGTTTTGTGTGAGTTTACTGTGGGGAAAGGAAAACCTGGGAGTGTTAGTTGCTAGGGTTTAGTACACCAGTGTACCTGTGAGTGGTCAGTGTGTTGTTGTGAGTGCTAGGTTCTTGAGTAATTAACTTCTCTAGAGTATCAGGTATTTGGGGGAAAGAGTTTTGGGTTCAGCAGTTAGGGATGTGTGTGCCTGTGTGTGTATCAGTGAGTTGATACTGTGTATCAGTGTGTTTCGTGAGATACAGTATATTGTATGCAGTTGGTTTTCCTGGTTCTAGAGTCAGTAGCACAGTGCCTAACTCGAGTGTTAGAGTATCAGTAGCAGTGTAGGATCTGTGTGTGTGTATGTGGTGCATCAGCCTGTGCAGTGAGGTCAGGTTCTGGGTATCAGTTTTGAGTGTCAGTTCTTGAGTCTCATTGATGCATAAGTGCTTATGAGGGAGTTCAGTGTCAGTAAGCAGGGATTAGACTATGCATGTGTTAGGGGTGAACAAGTTCTGATGGCTGACTGCCAGTAGTTAGATACCTGTTATAGCTAACAAGATGAGTATTGCCTGTGCCAGTCAGTAGGTAAGGAAGATAGGTTAGCTAGTGAGTTCTGATACTGGGTATCAATGGATAGTTGAGGATGCTGCCTGTTTGATTCTACCAGTAGCCATAGGTTTGTCTCAGAGTTTGGCCATGCCTGTGTGAGTTGAACAAGTTTAGATACCTGTATAGTTGTCTCAAGATTGAACCATGTATGTGTAAGTCTGGGCAGTTTCAGACTGTGAAACTGTGCCTCAGTGAGGGAGAGGTGTCAGTGAACTGTAGGGCTTTGTAATAGGTCCTGTGCACAGTAATGTATCAGTATGGTGTAGGCATTAGGGAATTGATTAGTCCAACTATTTCTAAATTAACTAGATGTATATAGTTAGTAGTGTACTGGTTGTATATATATATGTATACATATATGGGTTATGTGTATGGGTAGTATTTAGTATAACCTAGATATCAAGGTTAGAACTAAATAGCTAGGTTTATGAGTTGTGTCTATCTAGTACCTACATGAATCAGTATTTACACATCTAATGAGTTTTGAGATACCTAGTATTATAGGCCTAGTGATACCAAGGTATGGTTAGTGCATAATAGTGAGGTAGTAGTAGGTGGGTACTAGAAGTGTTGAGTTGGCAAGGTATTAACTAATTAACCTAGTATTGACCAGTAAACCTCAGATTTGACCTAGAGGCCTCGCATTTAATTAGTTAAACATGTTTATTCTCTTAATTCAATATTTTGACATTGATATTCCATAATTAGGTTATTGTGATCTCGCCTTGGATATTGATCCTCGTACCTTCCTCGGGACCACAGGCGAGTACATTCTCTGACAATTTTTGTTTTGTTGATTAATTCTATAATTCTAGTTGTATTATATACTTGATTCTGACACTGTGGATACACGGGTTAGCACCCTAGATACCTGTCATGAGGAGTCATGATTGGAATCTATCGTGCTAGCTGGGGATGGGGAAATATTAGCAGATTATGTGATCATACCCCACCTTACATGCATCATAGCTCACCCCACACATCATGTCGGGTGTAGCCTGACCATTTACATGCCTCATAGCCTGATATATATGATTAGCTTGACTATTGCTCACATCATAGCTAACTAGATGGTTAGCCTGACCTCACATGTATTATAGCCAATCATATATATCAAGCCTGACCTCGTCCCAAGCTGATCACATAATAAACTGATATTTTAAACACATAGCCAGATATTTATTCTTTATTCTAGTTCACTTGTTCTAGCATTTACTTATATTTTTACTCATTGCTAGATGTTCTATTATTTATTTCATATTCTCTAGTATTCTATATTTTCAGTATTTATTTCATCTTGTATTCCTTACATTGTTTTATAGTTTTTGTCAACATAAATAAAACTGCTGTTTAGTGACTGTGCTTCGCTCCAATCCTGACTGGATAACATTTTCAGAGGACTTGGAGGACTTCTGTCCTAACCACTATGGCCCGGGAGCAGAGGAAGATTTTGTACCAAAAATTCCAGAGGAATTTTCTATCTTAGAGGAGATTCCACCTGCAGGCATTTAGACTGTCTTATTTATGTATCATTGTTCTAGAACTGAGATTTGGGTTGTATTATTGTTGAGACTTTTTGAGGACATCTAGACTCTAGACTTGTGATGTATTTATTTTTATGCTTGACTTATGTCAGTACTCTCTATCCTTATATCTCATTGTGCCATTACTTTCCAATAGTCTTGTGATTGACTATATTAAAAACTGTTGATTCATGTATATCATTGTCCTCCCTATGGAGTTGAGACCATTGACAAGATGAGTTATGTTTGAGACCTAGACAGCGTTCTACCACCGATGCTGTGGCGTAGGCTGGACGCACCCACGTCTCATGCCCAATTTTTGGGTACGAGTCGTGACAAGTGCAGTATCTGACCTATTATAAAATGCCAAGCCACTGTTTCACTATAGTAATATTGGAACCGCTAATACCGTATTTTTAACGTAGTGGCCCTAAGGGGGAACTGGTGCTTCTCGTATAATACCTGTATATTCATCTATTGGCTAGGTTAGCTTATGTTCGACAATAGTGTGATCTGAGGATACCTATTATGCATTATTCTGAGATAACCTCAGACTCCACAAATAGCAAGCCGTACAAGTTGTTGGCCAATTTTATTAATTGGAATTGGTTGTGATTGTATTATTCTGTTAGTAGCCTGGGCAAATGGACTATCATAGTGTGATGGATTCAACCCTTATCTTTGTTTGGTTTTAGGGTTGGGCCTTTGTGCTAGTATATGCCATGGACCTACGCTACGACGCAAAACTATATATATATATATTATTGCTTTGGGTTTTGTTCTTTTTTCGTGCTTCCTTTGTGGTACTTGCTATTTGAGGTCTAACCCCACTGGTTTTGCATGGCCAGATTTTGAGCCAGCACCCGAGGATCCAATGTACTTTCCCCCAACTAATAGAGCGTACCAGGAATATGGCCGTCGAGGATAACTAGTGGATTCCTTTATTCACTGCTCGTCTTTTGTAAACTTTATTCTTTTGGACGTTTAGCCAATTCGACACATGTTTGCTGGCAAATCTGGACACTAGTTCCTTACATGACTGTATATATTTAGACTGTAGCTAAATTTTTGTTATATATACTTTGATCTTGCATCTGGCACATCATTATATATCGCCATATCTCTAAAGAGATATTCAGATGTGGCGTTTGGGACGCCTTACTGCTTATTCTGAAGTGTTCTATATTATTGCTTCTTGTTTGAATAATTGAGACATAGACGTTCTTGACCCTAGAAGACTTGATTGTAGCATGCAGCCCCTTGTCTAGTTATAGCCGTGATCGTCGTACAACGTATAGTACCTTATACGGGGTAGCTGGCCATGTCCGTCTCTGTATTCTGGTACTGGGGCGTGATAAAAACTTGTAAAATAGATCAGTTCGTGTGTTCTGACGGAATCATGCAGTTGAGAAATCGATGTGGGAACTCGAGGAAGATATAAGGAAGCAGTAACCTTTCTTATTCGACCTAGAGATAGAACCTTTATTTTAAGTTTCGAGGACAACTTTTTCTTAGTGGTAAATTATGTAGTATCCCGCTCCTAGTGGTTCACTATGTGATGCTTGTGGCTCGATTGACTCAGTCAGAATTGAGTATTGGAAAAAACCTTTAGGCATAATCGATCACAGATGAATGCAATGAACTTGTCCAATTAATGGATCGGCTTCTGTTGGAATGAGTCCAATAGTTTTCGTTGGATTTTGTAACCTCCCTTCCACTTGTAGGGGTATTTTTATCATTTTACTATTGTTTGTTAATTATATATTATAATTATATTAGTGTTAGTTAGTATGCTAGCTAATTAGAATCTGTTAAGTATTAGTTAGTGCTAATTAGTGTTAGTTATGACTTTAGTTAATTAGAATTAATTAGTTAGTGTCATGGATAGAATATTCTCCATTATTATGATTAGATATCCTTTCATAACTAATTAGGTTCATTCCTAACCAAATAGATTCCATTTATGATAATTCTAACCTAATTAGAGAATGGAGAGTAATATTTTAGACAAACCATCATCACCAAACCAACCTAGAGGTGGCTGGCCCTAATTTTGAGGGAGTAGGCACTCATTAGTCACTCATTCCATCATTCATTCATCCACAAATTTCTTCTTCCCTAATTCATTCCATTTCCATACTAATTTCCACTCAAACCACTTCAATTCTCACTCATTCTCATCACCATGGAAGCCTAAAGTATTAAAGAAAATAAGAAGGACTAGTGGAGAGGAGCTAGCTAGGAGTTTGTGTCCATTCACTCATTGTGTCTATTTTGAGGAGTTTTATTGGGATTCAACTCCCAATAGGTATAAATTTACTTTTTCTACCAATTTTTATGTTTGAATACCAATTTGAATCTATATGAACCTACTCATAGGGATATCTAACCCCATTGGTGAAGAATTGGGTGTTAGAAGACCTATTTCTAATTGTTACATGTTTATTTGTGAGCCATTTGGTGGAACCACGAATTTATGTCCCCTAAGTGTTTTTGAAGTGTTCTTTTGTGGATATTGATGTCTGATTGGATTGTGGGTGTGTCCTTGTGTCCATAATTGGATATGTAGATCCCGTATCATGATACGTATAGGTCGATTGATAATTTGGGAGTTTTGGACCAATATGTGTTAATTCCTCTTTATTTACATAGAATCTATTATTTATATACATATAAATGTTATATCCTATCTATATTATGTGTTCCATATGGTTTTGGTGATGTTCTTGTAGTAGTAGTGGAGTGTCTTGGTATATCTTGATGTACCATGGTGCACCAAGTATGGTGGGGTACATGTGATACTAGATTGAGCACTAAGTGTTTAGTGTATGGTTGTGTTTGGATCTATGTGTGTTGTAGAGTTAGTGTATGGTAGCAAGTGCTAGGAGAGAGGAGTATTCATATATTTACTGTTAGAGGCAGTACCTTTCAGTGTGCAGGTAGATGGTGTGTAGGGGTTGATGTGTTGAACAACAAATAGGTGAAGGGAAATTGCAATTGCTGCAGGTAGAGGCCTAGTTTGTAGCAGTTAGGAGATCAGGGTATGCATGCAATGCAACTTTTGTACTGCATTAGCATAGTGCAGTAGATGTATAGGTGATGAGAGGGCTTGGGTTATGTATATTAGGGGAGATATATAGTAGTGCATTGGGTGTGTGTGAGTATATGATCAGTTGGAGAGGGGGGACTGTACCTTGGTGCAGTCCATATTTTAGTATGCTGCAAGGAGATGCAGTAGAGTAGTACAGATCGAGGTAGGATGCAGTAAAGGGTTTAATTCATGTATGATAGGGAGTGTAGGGGCTATTATGGACTTGCAGCTGCAAATCTATGTTTAGATCTTAGGGGTATTACCATGTGTAGTAGGATACAATGTAGGTATGGGTGGCAGCATGTATCAACTGCAGGCAGTGTAGATGCAAGAATAAGCTTGGGTGCATGTAGGCAGTGAACTTCATAGTCCAGGCAAGGGATCCTTGCTGCAGTGCACATAAATAGGAAGTTCTGTATTTGGTGCAGTCTGCATAGTGGCAAGATGTGCACAGAGTGGCATGAACACAGTGGATTGTGTTGGGAATGAGAATTTAGTGTAGTGTTAGTGTTAATATGTGTATCAAGTGATATGTCTGTACCTAAGGTATCAGTGAAGGTGTGGGGGTGTATTCTAGTAGGTAGCTTAAAGTGTCATAGTGTCAAGGTATTAGATACTAAGGTATTGTGTATGTCATAGTAACTAGGTACTAGATACTAAGGTATTGGTTAAGGTATTGAGATAAACTAAGGTATTGGTTAAGGTATTGAGATAAACTAAGGTATTATAAGGTATAGGTGTATAGGCTAAGGTATTAAGAGATACTACATATAAATGGTCTATATATAGTATGATATCTAGTATCCCTAGTTCTATAAGGTTTGGACCTAGAAACCAAGAGAGAACTTGGTAATAACCTAGTATTGACTAGTATTAGATAATATAACTCCATAGACCAACTAAATAGGTATTTGTGAACCCAAAATTAGGTATGGACCTAGTTTTACCCGTTTGACTTATAATTGACATAAAAACCTAAATTAGAGTTAATTAAGCATGTTTATGATTCCAAAATACCTGTTTGACAAAAAAATTCATATATATGTCACTTGGACTCCACTTTTGACACTGATTTGTGTTCATTGCTCAGGACCACATGCAAGTACATTCTCTGATAGTTTTTTTACTTGATAGTTACTATAATACATGTATTTAGTAATATTTTACTTGATTCTTGACACGATGGTTACACGGATTAGTTGTTATGTATTTCAGTCACGATATATTGCTTCTCACATCTCATTACAGACCTTGATCACTATGCTCATATTTAAACATAATATTATATTTCTTTGTAACGTGATGTGACATGATTGTGATTCATTGTATTAGTCGAGGGCGGGGTCTGTGATAAACCATTTTAGATATATTGTATTATTATGGATAGCCAATCCCATGAGATTGAGTCGTACTATTATGAATAGTCAATCATATGAGATTGAGCTGTACTATTATGTATAGACAATCCTATAAGATTGAGATGTACTATTGTGGATAGCCGATCCTATGAGTTTGAGTCGTACTATTGTACGTGGATAACCAATCATACCTTACTAGTATGATTGAGCCATACTATTGTGGACATTGTTTAGTAGTATTATTGTTAATCACATATCGAAAGTAGTACTTCAAAATACTTAGTTAGGTTCAGCTTTCCTGTTTTATTCCATATTTACTATCTATTGCCATATTGTACTTGTCTGCTCATTTTTTACTACATGTCATGCTCTGATTTTATATTGCTTATCTCATCATGTACTTTATTACTATTTACTGTCTTATAAGTTCTACCATGTATTGGAGCTGTTGTTAGAGTTGTACTCGTTCCATCCTGACTAGATAACATTTTTAGGTATTGATTTGGAGCACTGGTATCCTACTTATTGCAGATCCCATGAGAGTGTAGCAGTTGATTTGAACCATGTAGGTCAGGAGTAGTTTGGAGTGCTTGCCGGAAGATCTAGCCGGAGTACTTAGTTATCTTAGTTCCTTTATTAGTACTTTGCTACCGGATTTGTCTTCTGGTATTATTTGAGACTTGGGATATTATATTTGGATTCTCTTAGACTTGTGGGTTATTGTTTAGACTTGTAGAACTTGTGACTTAGATTTTTCTTCTCTTATATCATATCGTGCCTTTCTTCTATAACATATGATTGAGTATATTTTATTGTTATATCATTGTTCTCCTTATGGAGTTGGATATTATTGTGTGAGATTTATTGCTAGATATTGATGACCTAGACAGCGTTCTACGTCGATGTTGCGGCGTAGGTTGGACGTACTCATGTACTTATGCCCCGATTATCCGGGTGCATATCGTGACACATTTTTATGGTGGCCTATACCGGTCATGCTTTATATTTAGTGTGATATCATGGTAGTACTTAGGTTAGTCATACTACTGTGAGCCTGCGATAGGATATAGGCTATATGATGAGATAATACTCAATCACAACTAGAAAATTCTAAACTGATTGAGTTGGCTAATCTTGGTTCATTCTGAATACCTTATTATCTTTGATAATTATTGTCCTTCCTTGATTGATATCTTATCGTGTGTTATATTGACTTCTTCTTGTTTTAATCTATCTTCAGGATGGCTCTGAAGATCAGGCCCCATAGCATGGGAGCAGCTGCAGCTTCCGAGAGGTCAGTGCCTTCCTGACCAGCTACTCGGGGAGCAACTAACGTTGTTCCTTTACCTGCACCAGTTCAGGGAGTTGCTCTAGCTATTTCTGAGAGCCTTACTCCTCCACCACCATTTTTATTAACCTGGAGGTATGCCCACTGATAGAGCACATCTGTTTGCACTTATCCAGGGCATGATAGATACTCAGATGATGCAGGAAGATGCTCAACGAGTTCAGGCTAAGGCTGAGAGGATGCAGGATGGGGAACACCGAGCTCAGAATAAGTTGGTAAGGGAGGGCATGGAGAATGCCTATCATGTAGCATTATAGACCGTAGAGAGTGTCACTTCGTAACAGCCCGTTCAGCAGCAAAAGTCAGGTACTATTTTAGACTTCAAGAGGATGCTTCCCGGAGATTTAAAGGGTACCGAGTGTAGGATCATGTGTCAACTCTAGAGGGGGTAAATAGAGTTTGTGTATATGCAGCAAAAATTAATCACTAATTAAAAATTCTAAGTCTAAGCTAACTTATAAACTGCTGTAACATATAATGAACAGAGTATAGGCAGAGTATAAGTAAAGTTTAGAAGAGCAAACGCAAATACCATAATTTTATCCTAGTTTTTCTCTAGAAGGACTAGTCCAGGCCCGAGAACTCTTGCTTGAAGTTGTATCAACTATAATCGCCAATAGTGAATCATAAGCTTTGATCCGAAGTCTTACAAACTTCTTACAACATCGAGCTTTGATCTAAAGGCTCAAAATACTTCACATGTGCATTTAATCCGAAAGGCATGCCGACTTCAAACACTAGAGAACTTGAAAACCAAGATTTTATAACTCGATCAGACTTCTAAATCAGAACCGTGTTGGCACTAGAAGGCTGAGAGTTGATCTTGGGAATGAAGAAGGTTTATAGATCAGGAAGATAGAGATATGAAAGTGAGTGAATAAGTTAATAAGAATGTGAAATTCAATCTCTTTTTATAGGGTTTTTCTGAACCAAGTTCGGATGCCTAACGTTCAAAAATTCGAACGTTAGAATCTTGGTCTCACGGAGTAACGTTGCAAACTGGGTCTTAGGGTGATCGAGTTTGCCCCGAGTTCGCCCCGAGTTCTGCCCAAACTCTGTTGGCCTATTTCTAGAATGTTGGATCCAGGTTTGGTTTGGTTTAGGCTGTTTTGAGTGGACTAGGTTCTGGTTTAATATGTGTTTGAGCTTTCTAGTGCCAACTGTGAACCCGATGTACATTTGGTCCTATAAACAAAATATAAAATACATAATAAAAGATAAAAGAACAAAAGCACTTGATAACGCCAATCTTCTGAAGCATCAACTGACTTGAAGACGCCTTTTTCCTTGATAGCAGTTGTCCAAAGATAGCCAGATCTGAAAATTTGAATACCTTTAAGGGGTTTTGCCCCCGAACTATAGTGCCCCACTCCGCGTTGGCACTATGTATAAGAGATATCGGTTTGCTGACTCAAAAAGGAAACCTACTTAGAGGGCTCCTTATTGAACCAGAAGATGACTGATCTAGGTGAGTGGGCAGAACTTCATTCTCTGATTCTTGTACGCCTTAATAATGAATCTGAGTTTTTGCATGAGAATGATAGAACAAGAACGTGCTTGCCTAACTAGAGAACTTCTATACTTGTCTAAAAAGAGATAGAGATAGAACCATTGCCCTGCTAAGTTAAAGAATAGAATGTTGCATGCTTAGTTACACGGATACCGCTATCGAACGAACCGCTGCCATGCTAATAAACAAGAGTAAAAGAATGTTCATATATTTATATCGTATGTTAAAGAAAGAGTAGAACTACATGCTTAGTTAAAAGAGATAGATAAATATTTCCATGCTTGCTTAAATAGTGACTGTTACATATTTCTATAGAAGTTTTTGAAATGCTTGAATGGTATTAGAGAGATGGCGGCCAGTTCGCATATAGATAGAGATGGCAGCCTGTCCGCACAGAAATAGAAGAGAAAAGATTGACTATATGCTTGTTTATTGAACTGATGCATCCATATTGAGTTTATCTGATAGAGTTGCATTCATGCATTGGTCTTTAGACAACTTGTGCACAAGAATAATCCTACGACCAGTTTCTGGGGCATTGGGGACCGTTCGCCCTAGGGGGGTCAGAGGAATACCCTGAGGCAAAGAAGTCCTTGTCATCAGGGGGTTATTCATGTCTATTAGATAGTTGGTTCACGAATCAAAGCAACTAGTATATGAGCGAGTATATTAGTACAGTGCTGAGCCGTGATAACACCGCTTCTAATTATGAGGAAGTAGACTCATGGGCCATCATATAGTTAGGTCGCATGCTAGGATTTAGCCTTCTTGCTTACCTAACTGTTTGATGCAGAGACGGACAGGAAAAGAGAACCTTATTCATATATATGCAAATATTGCTAACTTATATGTCTACTGCAGGAATAACCGTTCGACGAAAGGGTAAGAATTACTGATTAAGTGATATTCATGCTATCGAACATGCTCTCTTGTATTAAATGCTTTCTTAGAGAAGTCTTATTTTTCGTATATGCTTCTATCTCGATTACAAGATAAGATGATAATTGATGATAAGAGAAAGAGAGATACTAAGAAGATAGTCCACTAGAGGCATGCTAGAGTCTTTATAGAATGTATATGACTCACAAGATACGCTGCACACCAGAGATAGTAATTGATCTTCCTTATCGTGCATGAACTGCTTGCCTTGCCTACTTAGTTATTTTGAACATGAACTCTGATTTCAAAGATGTTTTCAAAAGAAGTAATATGACTCTACTCCTGTACTGCATGAAACGAACCTAGGTAAAACTAGAAAGATCACTAGTAATATAATATTTTATAACATAACTACTTAGTGTTGGTTTTAGTGAATATTGTTTCTATTTGTTGATTTTATACTCACCAGTACTTTCTCCAAAGTGTTAACCCACCAACAGTTTGTTTGTTCGCAGGTGTTGGATCGTCTGAGTAAGCGATAGTCGTGCCTCATCTCCATAACCCAAAAATCTAGTGTTGATGCCTTGAGCCGTATCGAGATTGTTTTGAGCTGCTTTTGTACAAAGTGATGTAATGTATGGAACGATGTCATTATAATCTAGAGAAAGAGAGCTTGAGCGAATTATAATCTCGGCCAAGCACCGCTTGAAACACATCTTGATTATCAATAAAGAGCTTGTTTTCTTATGCCATTATGTTATTTACTTTTCTACAATATTGTGTCGCTACTCCCGTCTTGAATAGCTTACTTGCCCTTATTCAAGCTTTGGCCTTGTGCAAGCGCAGCTTAGGCTTACACGATATCACGCCCAAGCAAGGACGATCGATCCAGCAAGGACCCAAGCGAGGACGAACGGCCCCCCTGCAAGATCGGGGCATGACACGAACCCCCACGAGGGGTGTTGCCCCCTCGACCCCCGTCCGCTGACCGGACAGCTGAACCCCCGAGTGCGAGGCTCTGCATAAGTCGTAGGCGGTTGGACAAAATCTTCCGGTATAACGTCGTCTCTGGCTCATCATCTTTTCTTCACTGCATATGTCCATTAATTTTCTGCAAATACATGTTAGACGAACAAAGCAATATACAGAAGCAAATATGATAACATATAAGATCAGATATGGTAAATACTGAGTTTAAGTAGAAGTTACAAGTTACTATAGTGATTGCACGATTATCATAATGTTAAACTTAATCGATTAGCCATATTCAAAAACTCAACTTAAATATTGGGCCAACAATCTTCCCCTTTTTTATTATGGCAAATCAATTAAGTTTAAGAAAGATATAATCGATGTGTATATCAAAACAATAAGCATAAATCACTATAAGTATACTACTTAAACATATACTTACATACTTAAACTTACTTCTTCTCCTTTGACATGATAAAAAAGAAGCTCTCCCGTAGGTCAATATGCAGACATACTACATATTTCTCTTCCTTTGTCAATAGTTTAGTTTACGACTCCCCCACAAACGAAGAATATATCATAAAGATAAGGTGAGTAACATATAGCATATAATATGATCATGTGTTAAATGTAGAGTAAGTAGCTAACATGTCAACATAAGAATAATAACTTGTATATCATAACAATGACTTATATACTTACCAATTAAAGGTAACTATATGTAGACATATTCAATACATAGCATAAAATTACTATTAAATATGGGTAACAATAATACAAGAGAAACCAAATAAACAACTTCTCTCAGATATCCCAATCTCAACATTAAATTATATATCACACTCTAGTATCGAATCATGAATTATAGTAGAAAAGACAATATGCATATCATAGCAATTAGCCAAAGTCTAAATTTAAACTAATTAACATAGTTCTGAGACAATTAGAAATACCCAAAGTGACTAGTAGTGCTTATTATAGTGTCACAGTCTATAATAAAAGTTGTTAACTTTAAGTCAAAAAGTAGGGCTCAGATTTGATTTTGTATTCTAAAAATAATTACAAATAGACCTTAACAAATCTTTATTCAATAAAGTATTGATCATCTTGGGTTAGCTATAGGGGCTGGATCTCAGCTAGCTGTGGTCCGAAGACACTTAAGTACCGTATCTCTTAGGCTATTAACGCCTTTTTGACAGAATGGCCTTTTCGGTTTATAACCAAAAGTAATTATAACTTTAAAGAACTTTGATTAAAAAGACTTTAAGCAAATTATATCTTTCTACAACATCAAAATCCAGAATTCTAATTCTTGACGAATAAAGTTTACTAAAGGATATAAAGCATGTATTGTGTTATACTAATAGAAGGAAAATAACCATACTGTGAACTTAAGCTAATTAACTAGTCATGCTGAATAGAAGTAATTAAAAGAAAATTAACTATGCGTGCTAGTATTACATATCATACTTGAAAAAATATATAAAAACTTAAGATATCAATAAGATATAGTAATAAGACATTGATAAAAATATGCTAGATTCTACAAATTTAGCCATTCTAGGAAGAATCAATTAGCACGTTACCAAGATGGCTCAAGTAGCCATATTTATGTTGGTATAATTGCTTGGAAGATGATCTTTGTAGCTTTGCAATGCCCAATGCTCTCATTAGTGTTAAATTTTGACATAAAGAATTCTACCTACATTATTAGGCAGAAACTTTGGTATCCAAGATTTAGATCCATATTTGTTAGCTTTAGGCACCCACATAAATTTTTTCATATCAACAAACTTTTTAGTCCTACACTGATGTAAAATATGTCCTTTCTGTCCACAATAGTGACATGTAGCATGTAAATTAGTGTTAGGTATAGCATGGTAAGTATGACTATGTAATGTGGTGCGTTGTGTCTTGCGTGGATACTTGTAATAAAAAGCATGATTGTGAGAAGCTTTAGCGTTGCTTGCTTCCTTTATAAATGATCTGTCGTGTGTGACTTTGTGATGAGTCACGTGACTTGTGTTAGATTGAGTCATAGGTTGCATTACTTGTTTTCCAATTCTAACCTCTAACTTTTTAGACTTAGCATATAAATCATCATATTTAACAGTAAGAGCATCAATTCTTTGTGAATCAATAAATTACTTCATCTTTCTGATTCTAATTCCTCTTTAAGATTAGTATTTTCTTGAGTACTTTTCTCAATGCATTTAAGTGCCTCATGCAATCTAAGCTAAAGTATGAAAATCTTAGC
Organism: Iris macrosiphon; assembly: GCA_036927795.1. Classification (NCBI taxonomy): domain Eukaryota; kingdom Viridiplantae; phylum Streptophyta; class Magnoliopsida; order Asparagales; family Iridaceae; genus Iris; species Iris macrosiphon. The sequence goes on along the minus strand of JAYESA010000013.1, from coordinate 146,688,162 downwards.
AGAGTTATCAAAAAATAAAGTTTCTCTAACTTCATCCAATAATCAAGTAAGCTTTTCATTATCAAGCTGATAAGATTTAATATCTTTTCTAGCTTGCTTATACTTATTCCTAAGCTTTTTGTAATCATCAAGTAAATTATTGAAAGCATCAGATAATTCATTATAAGAAAACTCTTAAAATAAAAGATTATATGTTACCTCGCTTACCATTAAGCATAAACCTGTAGTATGTTGAGGGCTTTCTTTTTCCGAATTGCTAGCTTCATTTTTGCATCAAATACTTTTATTTCTTTCTAAGCTTTCTGCTCTCTCATTTATTGATGTCATTAGGCACATGTTTGCAGTTTTATTAGGATTTTCTTCTTCCTCCGACTCACTAGCTTCGCTCTCGTGCCATATGTTTGTGTTTGCACAGTTACGAGAACTTTCTTCTTCTTCTTCTTCTTCTTCTTCTTCTTCTTCTTCTTCTTCTTCTTCAGAATCACTAGCTTCATTTTCATGCATGTTCTCATAAGTAATTTCTAGGCAATTGTATATCATATGTGATTTCAAGCAAGTACATATTAGATCAAATACAATTTTATTTAAAGCACAAAATAGAATATTTATTGCCTTAGCATCAAGGCTAGATGTTATTTTTTCTTCCTTCGTATAGTCATAATAAGGTTTGTTAACTACATTAGAAGTAAGAGGAGAAATCATAGTAGGCTTTGTGTAACCATCAATCACTATGGTCCAAAGTTCAAATTCAAGTGATTTCAAATAAAAACTCATGCGTGTCTTCCAGTAAGTGTAATTCGTACTATCAAATAGGGGTAATCTATTTGTAGACTAGCCTTCAGCATTATTGGTGTACAAGGGTCTCAAGGTTTCCATATAAGTATATTAGGAGTTTAAGCCTGTATCAAGAGAGTACCTACTCTAATACCAATTATAGGGGCAACTGGGATCAGAAACCAATTCAGAGAGTACCTGCTTTAATACCAATTGTAGGATCGTGTGGCAACTCTAGAGTGAGGGTGAATAGATTTCTTGTATATGCAGCAGAAATTAATCCCTAATTAAAAATTCTAAGTCTAAGCTAACTTATAAACTGCTGTAACAGATAATAAACAGACTATAGGCAGAGTATAAGTAAAGTTTAGAAGAGAAAACGCAAATACCATAATTTTATCCTGATTTTTCTCTGAGAGGACTAGTCTAAGCCCAAGAACTCTTGCTCGGAGTTGTATCCACTATAATCACCAATAGTGAATCACAAGTTTTGATCCGAAGGCTTGCAAACTTCTTACAACATCGAGCTTTGATTCGAAGGCTCGAAATACTTCATACGTGTGTTTGATCCGAAGGGCGCACCAACTTCAAACACTAGATAACTTGACAATCCAAGATTTCATAACTCGATCAGACTTCTAAATTGGAACCACATTGGCACTAGAAGGCCGTGAGTTGATCTTGGAAATGAAGAAGGTTTATAGCTTAGGAAGATAGAGATATGAAAGTGAGTGAATGAGTTAATAAGAATATGGAATTCAATCTCTATTTATAGGGTTTTTCTGAACCGAGTTTGGGCCAAGTTCGGATACCCAATATTCAGACATTTGAACGTTAGAATCTTGGTCTTACGGAGTAACGTTGCAAATTGGGTCTTAGGGTGACCGAGTTTGCCCCGAGTTCTGTCAGAAGTCTGTTGGTCTGTTTCCAGAATATTGGGTCCAGGTTTGGTTTGGTTCAGGTTATTTTGGGTGGACTAGGTTCTGGTTTAATATGGGTTTGAGCTTCCTAGTGCCAACTGTGAACCCGATGTACATTTGGTTCTATAAATAAAATATAAAATACAGAATAAAAGATAAAAGACCAAGATCACTTGATGACTCCAATCTTCTTAAGCATCTACTGACATGAAGACATCTTTTTCCTTGATGGCAGTTGTCCAAAGATAGCCAGATCTGGAAATCTGAACACCTTTTAGGGCCTTCGCCCTCGAACCCCCACGAGGGACACTGCCCCCCTCGACCCCCGTCCACTGACCGGACAACGGAACCCCCGAGTACGAGGCTACGGATAAATCATAGGCGGTTGGTCAAAATATTCTGGTATAACAACATCTCTGGCTCTTCATTTTTTACTGCATATGTCCATTACTTTTCTGCAAATACATGTTAGATGAACAAAGCAATATACAGAAGCAAATATGATAACATATAAGATCAGATATGGACAATGCTGAGTTTAAGTAGAAGTTACAAGTTACTATAGTGATTGCACGATTATCATAATGTTAAACTTAATCGATTAGCCATATTCAAAAACTTAACTTAAACATTGGGCCAACATTGAGGGGATCCTTTATGCTGACGAGTGGCTTGAGGATATTGAGAGGATTCTACGAGTAGCCCAGATTTTGAAGACACTGTAGATTGAGGTAGTGGGTTGTCAGCTCTTCGACCTTGCACGTACTTGGTTCCGAACTGAGCCGAGAATTGCATCATTGGGCCTGACTCGAGAGATGTTCAAGGATCTCTTCAAGAAGAAATTCTATTCTAAGGTGGCTCCAGGGGTTCTGAAGGATCAATTTCAGATCCTAGTGTAGGGTCGCCTATTTGTAGACTGGTACACTATGGAGCAAGGTTTAAAGTATCGGTATCAGAATCGGTATCGGACCATTCCTATGAGTATCGGGATCGGCGGTATCGGTAGTATCGGCGGTTTCCGATCGGAGTATCGGATTTTTTGGTATCGGAAAGCAAACAACTATTAGTAAATTATTAATATTTTAGAGAATATATTTTATACAATTATGCATAATTTAAAGTATTTTCAGTATTGTTTCATAGTATTTTTGATATTGAATGAAATAGTAGTCATCCTTGTCGATTGATTTATATGCGATAGATAGGTTTTCCTCTTTATATGTTTTTACAACCTTATTATGCTTTTACATCCTTTCTAATTGGTCTTTTTAATTCAAATTTTTTTGCCGGATTGACTGGAAAATAGACCTCTAATGTCGGTATCGGTCAGTATCGGGTATCGGTCGATATCGGATCGGGACATGCCAAACTGTATCGGTATCGGCCGTATCGGATCGGTATCGGCCGATACTTTAAACTATGCTATGGAGTTCATCAGATTGAGCCGCTTTGCGAAGTACATGGTAAGGGACCCTTTGGATCTAACTCATAAATTCTGGAAGGGTTTGGCCAAGGATATCCAAGTGCATATTACTACAAGTCGAGATGGGACTTTTGCTGATCTTGTGGTCGTGCCTCAGGTAGTAGAGGAAAACTTGGACCTTAGGCCCAAGAGGGCCCATAATTTAGCTGGAGGTGATGATAGCTTGGGATCGCAAAGCCTTCCTATATTCAGAAGGGAGCTTCCCAGCCCCAGCAGGAGTACCAAACATCAGCCAGAGCTCTGGTTTTGTAGAAGCATCAAAGAAAGACTTAACGGACTTTCATATGTGCTTTTTGCAGGAAGTCTGGACATACTTGGGAGATCTGCAGAAAAAGACCCGAAGTATGCTTGAACTGTGGAGTTGCTGGTCATACCTTATCTTTTGAACAATGTGATATTCCTTCCTTTCGTGCCTACTTCCATCTTTTAATTTCGAGGACAAAATTATTTTAAGGGAGGTTGAATTTGTAACCACCACTTTCATTTATAGGTGTATGTTTGTCATTTCACTATTATTTGTTAATTATATAGTATAATTATATTAGTGTTAGTTAGTATGCTAGCTAATTAGAATTTGTTAAGTATTTGTTAGTGCTAATTAGTGTTAGTTATGACTTTAGTTAATTAGAATTAATTAGTTAGTGTCATAGATAAAAAAAATCTCCACTATTATGATTAAATATTCTCCCATAACTAATTAGATTCCTTCCTAAACAAATAGATTCTATTCATGACAATTGTAGAACCTAATTAGAGAGTGGAGATAGGCATTTTGGACAAACTATCATCACCAAACTAACCTAGAGGTGGTCGGCCCTAATTTTGAGGGAGTAGGCACTCATTAGTCACCCATTCCATCATTTATCCATCCCCAAATTACTTCTTCCCTAATTCATTCACTTCTATACCAATTTTTACTCAAAACACTTCAATTCTTACTAATTCTCATCACCATGGAGGCCTAGAGCATTGGAGAGCACAAGGAGGACCATTAGAGAGGAACGAGCTAAGAGATTGTGTCTATATTACTCATTGTGTCCATTTGGAGGATTTTTATTGGTATCCAACTCCCAATAGGTATAAATTCACATTTTCTATCAATTTTTATGTTAGAATACCAATTTGAATCCATATGAACCTTCCCATAGGGATATCCAACCCCAATGGTGAAGAATTAGGTGTTAGAAGGCCTATTTCTAATTGTTACATGTATTTTATGAGCTATTTGGTAGAACTACGAATTTGTGTCCACCAAGTATTTGTGTAGTATCCCTTTGATGTCTAATTGGGTTGTGGGTGTGTCCATAATTGGATACGTAGAACCTGTATCATCATATGTCTTGATACATATAGGTCGATTGATAATTTGGGGGTTTTGGACCAATTAGTGTTAATTTCTCTTTATTGCATAGAATCTATTATTTATATACATATAAATGCTATATCCTATCTATATTATGTGTTCCATATGGTTTTTGTGATGTTCGGGTGGTAGTGGAGGAATGTCTTGGTGATCTTGATGTACCATGGTGCACCATAGTGTGGTGGGGTATATATGATACTAGATTAAGCACTAAGTGTTTGGTGTATGGTTGTGTTAGGATCTATGTCTATTATAGAGTTAGTATATGGTAGAAAGTGCTAGGAGAGGGGAGTATTCATGCATTTATTGTTAGAGGCAGTAGCTTTCAATGTGTAAGCAGATGGTATACAGGGGTTAATGTGTTCAACAGCAGATAGGTAAGCAGATACTGCAGCTGCTGTAGGTAGAGGCCTAGTTTGTAACAGTTAGGATCTCGGGCTATACATTCGCAATATGGTTTTTATACTGCATTAGCATAGTGCAGTAGATGTATAGGTGATTAGGGGACTCGGGTTATGTACATTAGGGGAGATACATGGCAGTGTATTGGGTGTGTATGAGTATGTGATCAGTTGGAGGGGGGACTGTACCTTGGTGTAGTCCACATTTTAGTGTGCTGCAAGGAATATAGTAGAGCAGTACATATCGGGGTAGGATGCAGTGAAGGGTTTAATGCAGGTGTGAGAGGGAGTGTAGGGGTTATTGTGGACTTGCAGCAGCAGAGCTGCAAATCTGTGTTCAATCTTAGTGGTATTGCCATGTATAGTAGGTTACAATGCAGGTAGGCGGTGGCAGCATGTATCAGCTGCAGGAAATGTGGATGCAAGAATGAGCTCGGGTGTATATAGGTAGTATAATTCATAGGCCAAGCAAGGGGTCCTTGTTGCAGTGCACAGAAATAGGAAGTTCTGCATTTGTGGTTGTCTACACAGTGGCAGGATGTGTATAGAGTGGCATGAACATAGTGGGTTATGTTGGAAATAGAAATTTAGTGTAGTATTAGTGTTAATATGTATCAAGTGATGTGTTTGTGCCTAAGGTATCAGCAAAGCTGTGGGGGTGTATGCTGTAATGACCCGTTCTGTTCAACACGGAGAGCCGATTCAAATGGCGCAAGTGTGATGACCCGTCTCGCCTAGCTCGGCGAGAAGACTCGCTCGAGGCAAAGGAAAATCAGACTCGGTCATTCAGGATTTCAGACTTAGACTTTCAAAGGCGTGCTCAAATTATTGCTCGACCGATGCGAATCATCACTAAGGTGGGTGGCTATGATAAACTTGTCTTTGCTTAGCCTGCACACTTAAAAATACAGACGATACATGTTAGTCGCTAGACGAATCATCTATTGCATGCTTATAAAGTAATGAACTAACCTAGCTAAGGGAATAATCCTGCTCATTATTATTTGTATAGAAGATGAAAGTAAGTCGGCTGTACGAAATATAATGAATCGCTTTATTGTTAGAACTGTTCGAATAGTTGTCATTATGTTATCTATCTTATATGCAATGCTTCTCAAATAGATAATGCCACGATATAGAAGCATGACACATAACATAGTTCACTCACCTGAGGCAGGAAGACTATCTGTCATGACCCACACCCAGTATAGGGGCACGAGTACGTGGGCACGTCCAGCCTATGCCACAGCGTCGATGGTAGAACGCTATCTAGGTCAACAATACTATCTAAATCTCCCATACAGTATATATAAGGTAGCTTTCATGATATCTCAACTCCCAAATGGAGAAAAATACGATAATATGATAATGGTAATCAATACTTAATCACATTAATAAACTAGAGGAAGATATGATACGATATGGAATATAAGGAATGAAATACAGAGTCACAATACAATCCAAGTCCAGTCTAATAGTCTAATCATAACTCAATAATCTCAAATATAATACATGCCATAATGTCTAAAATGAGACAAATATAATATAATAAATGAACTAACTAAGTCTCCTCGACTGCTAGTACTATTTTAATAGGCTCTATGGGTGCTATCTCAACTGGCTCGCCATCATATGGCCCATAGTGCATAGTACACCAGTTCTCTAATGAATCTTCTAAAAAATATACCCAGTCAGGATTGGAGAGAAGTATAATCCAATAACAGTTCCAATAATTGACAGAAACTATGAAACAACAATAGCAATAAAAATAAATAATGGAAGTAATTAAACTAGTAAATATCACAAGAAGGAGTATCATGGTAAGTAATAGAAATAAACTAAGAAGAATATGATGAAGAGCATCACTAAAATAAAATAGTAAATAAGTGCCTTAAAAAATTAGTAAGATAATGTAATCGGTGTGGGCCTAACACGGACTATATATAAAATGGGAGCTAACGTGACCATACATAAGTTACATGATCTGCTAGCTATCACGGGCTACACTAAATCACGAGCTATAAAGTATGATCACATATCCACTAATACCTCTCCAGCCGCCGACTAGTACATGGATCAAAATTACGATATGTTATAACACGTATATCATAATGCACGGTCTATAATATCATGCACTTTGATCACGATCTATATAATCACAAAGATATCACGGTAATCACTGAGTAATCACGAAGAATGATACGGTGATCACTGAGTAATCACAGCAATAACATCTCATGATAATGATCTACGTATAGCAATGCGTGTAACTAATAAGGATCCACGTATACCAATGCATGTAACCATCGTATCAGAAATTAAATATCTCAATACTAAATGCATGTAACAAAGAGACTATCAAATAAGAAAACTATCAGATAATATACTCGCCTCTGGTCTTGAGAAAATGGTATGACTCGGTATCCGAGCTGGTGTCACACAGACATATATATAAAATATTATGTCATTTGGGTGTGAAGAAGTGATAAATAAGCTAAAATGCAATAAAATATGATTTTTTAGGTCAAGGCTAGGTCACACTAGCTAAACTAGGTCAAACAAGGTGTTATCTACATTTCTAGGTCCATAACTAGCTTTTAGGGTAATTACTAGTCAATACTAGTATTTACTAGTGATACTAGGTCTTGGTTAGGTTCCAAGCTAATATCTAGCTGTACTAGGTCATTACTTATGATCCTAAGTCATCTTAATATTTATAGCTTATGATATTTATATAATTACAATATATGTATATCACTATAGAATTATATATTATATACAATATTTCTCACTTAATCCTAGATACAAGCTTACCCTTTACTTAGACCAATATTGGTACCTAGCCATAACTCATTCCTAGTACCAATACCCACAAACTTAACTCACTAACTGAACCTCACTTGACAATTAGTTATCAACTCACAATACTTATACCCATTTCTATATATCATAGGATACCAACACCCGACTGAACTCAAAACCACACATGATACAGGGTTACAACAATTGTTAGTACACACACCCACACAACTATAGATGAATACTCCCCCCCCACACTTCCTCATTTGTTGCTACTGCTACCTTTAGTTCGGATGCCCGATATTCCTAACCGTATACCAACAGTAACATCCACAAGCCCACTTCACATCAACACCTATACTGCTGCTGCTGTTGTGATTCTTATTAAACCTGACCCCCAACCTAATATCTGATACAGTACATCCTAATTGAATAATATCTCTCACCAAACTGCATATCACACATCAACATACACAATCTTGCCTGTTATCAACAGCAACTGCTGATGCAAGTTGCAATTCAACTTAAACTTTCTAGTTGCTGACTTCCCAAACTGCCTACACTGGTTGATACTTTGCATAGCCTCCCTGCAATGCTACTTGTGCAGTGCACCTTGGTGCACTGCCTGCTCTTCTCGGCACCACATGAACAACCAGACAAAAACTGAGTCTGCACACCATATAGTCCACTCTATAATACTATTCTAACATAAACACATTCTCAAACAACCATACACAAATATATCACATCAACACCAAAACTAGCATAACTCCTAACCAATTACCAATACACAAATCAACTATAACCCCATAAAAAAACACATTGTGTGCACTCTCCATATTACACATACTAACATGGGCAATATGCCAAACACCTTGCACAAGCCTTGATACTCAATGATACATTACTCCCAACTAATGATATATATATATATATATATATATATATATATATAACAATTAGAATAACCATATTTAATGCAATTAAAGGAATTTAGCCTATTGACACTCCATACAAGGGAAGGTTCCAATTCTACCTCACCGTATCATGACGTATCCCAACGTATCATGATACGTCCTACCCGTTTCTAATTGTGGACACGTATCTGACCCCACGCTACCCATACAAATCTAATTAGACAAAATTGGTCTCATGACACACACTTAATGCATCAATCTCAGAATTCTTCCAAATTGGGCACAAAAACCTATATACAATCACAATAAAGGACAATTGGACCTAGAACTTCTTCCTATAGGTATTTCTAAACCATGTAAGGGTTCCTAATAATAAAATGCATGAATTAGAGTCTAAATTATAGAGAAAATCAAAATTTTACCTATTGGGAGATGAATTTCTAATGAATTGCTCCAATAAACACAATTAGGACACAAGCTCCTAGCCAATTCATCCTTCTCCAAGTGCTCCTTGTAATTTAAGCTCTAATGCTCCTTAGATGATGAGAATAAAATAAAATAAGAGTACATTGGGGTAAATTTGGTGGAGTGATGAATCAATTTAGAGAATAACACAATTGGGGATCTAAATTTGGAGTGAAATAAAGTGGAGGGAGAGAGAGAGAACCCCCTCCTATAGTGGCCGTCCTCATTTCCTCTCTCGCAAGAAACATGCAATATCCAATATACCCTCCACTAATTATTTATGATATTTAATTAAGGAGGACTATAGTAGGAAGCTTATAATCTAATAAAAATTAATCCTAATCTCCTTAATTACTAAAGAAAATGAGTCTAATGGGCCTAGTCCAATGTTGGACTCAATGTGTCATGACAAGTTCTAATGGATCCACTAATGTCAAGTCCAATTAAATAGGCTAGCCCACTAACTAATTAATAAATAATTAGGAGCACAATATATAAATATTTAATCACTAAATATAAAATATGCTAAATGACAAAAATACCTGTCACGCCCCAATCCCAAAATACCGAGGGACTAGACACGTGGCAATGGCCACCAGCACACACCGATGTGCAAACCCAATTTAATGGATCCATCAGGGTGTACTTAAGCTGTAATACAATAATAAGGGTCTATGGTACTAATCTCATCCACAGAAATAAATACCATCAATATGAAATATAAAGCAACATCAAGTCTTAATAAAACATAATTCGGGGAATAACCCGATAATAAGTCTGATACAATGGTTCAACAGACCAGAAATAAAAGAGTCTAACAATAACAAATACTGAGTATAGATTAAGCAAATACTCAGGAGAAATCCTCGGCTATCACCTCGTCCTTGGGGATCGGTTCAGCTCCAGTGTCTGCTTCTGCTCCTGCCCCATATACCTCGGGATAGAACTCCTCAGCTATACCTGGAGACATAATCCGGATCCAGGTCCTCATGGGACATAGCAAGGTACAAAAATAACTCAAGCCAAATAAGTGCAGTATATGAAATGAATCAATAGGGCAAACTATATAACCAGCTAAGTGATATGCAAATGAGAGCATCACTAGGACTCAGGATGAGACTACTACAAGCTCTGTGTTGTGGAGCCGGTAGCAGTTATACTATATAGTTATACTATATAGTTATACTATGTAGTTATACTATGTAGTGGGCCTACGGCACCGTAATAAATATATATATATAGTCAGCCTGTAGCCTGTGTGTCTCTCCCCCACCCAATGTAATCACACGTCTCATGTCCATGACACGGAAGATCATGACCTCTAACTGATGCAACGAGTCATAATGATAGCTAAGCATATGCAATAAAGTCTATGTCACGAATCTTGTAACCTATACAAAATCACCATGAATATCTCAGGAAGATTATGTCTCATGAACAGTATCAGGTGTCCTATGGTATGACGTACTTGATAAAGCAAGCACGAAGATATGTAGGGTCACGATATCAATCTCTAGGTGACATTACAAAACTTCGCGTACGATGTTGACACCCGAATATTATTCAAACGTTAAGTAAGGTCACACGGTCCTAGGTTGAACAGATATATCATATAATTAAAACAAGAGAATGATACAAAGCAATTTACTACAAGTATGGCAAGGTACACTTGCCTGGGATTTGAATACCAATAGTCGCTCCGGTATCAGCGAGATCTTCAAGTACTCCTCTGATTGCTGAAATAATTATTACTATCATGTTCAGAAGATATGAAATAGCTAGAATTGCCTCTCCATAAGTCCAATTTGGACACAGGGGCAAAAGTGATAGTTTCTGGTCAAAGCAAGGTCCACATGTGGCCCACTTCGCACCGAAAAATGTGCTAGAGATAATATTCTTCAAATTCGTCAAACTTCTACAAGTCCAGAACGACAATACGAACCCAACGAAATATCCAGAACTGAATTTTGATGTGCCGATCACAAAATTGCCCGTCAAGTAGAGCCTTGGGCCCACGATACGGGATTTTGTCAACGTTCTCAGAATCGAACCAAATTTGGGTCACAGGACCAGCGTAATGCTACGAACCTGATGGCATAAGTTTTATTTTGAAACGACGAGCGTACACGAAGTTACAACGAGTTTCAGAACAGAGCCGATACGGGATGTTGTCGACGGATATGCGTTAATTTTGGTGTGCACACACATCCAAATCAACTTTCGCGAAATCTTACACGTCTGTATTGACGACACTCACCTTTCGGTGAAGTTCACACATGACCAAGTTGCCTCATTTAGCGGAGCGCACCCAGTTCCGAGAAAAATCAGGGTATTTAAATACCAAGTTTTTGGACAATTTTACCCTCGAATAACATATAAATTATAGCTCAATAAATTCAACTAAGATAGGGTTTTAAAACTAGGTTATACAGTCTAAATTACTGTTCAAGTGAATTTTAGAATTAATTAACAGGTTGCACATAAAACGGTCGTGAACCGGGAAGTTCGGGTCAAATTTTGATTTTCATAAATTGGGGATTTATTTTCGTGATTTTGCGTCGCGGTTTGCGACCGACACAGGACGTGATACCCCGAACGAATTATACGGGGTTCGAGAGGGTCACGTAGTCTATGCATAGCAATAAACTGTTCAAACATTGGCGCAACGAGGAGAGAGAAATTCTCACCTGAACATGGGATCAAAATCGACTATTCTTCGCATACGCGGGGTGGCGTGGCGACTGTGCTCGGTCATCGTGGTGGCGCTGTTCTCGGCGTGGTACAGCTGGACCGTTATTGGTTGCTGGAGGAGACGGGCGAAGGCGTCGCCGGAGGGAGCTCGGGGTCGGTTGGGGCTGTCGAGGTCGGAGGCGGCCAGAGCTGCTCGGTTGAAGCCGGGGATGGCGGTAGAGAGGAGTGGCCGGGGAAGAGGGTTTATGTACGGAGGAAGCGGCGGGAGCTGGTGGCATGCTCGGGAGTGGTCAGAGGATTGTGGTTCGGTGGGGGCGGCTCGGGTGAGGGAAGTGGAGGCGATGGTCGGGTGGCCGGAAATGGCAGTGGCGGTGGTGAAGGGTGTTCGGTGATGGTGGTGATCGATGGTGGTGGAGATGGGGTTTAAATAGGGAGGAGGTCGGCGGCGGTTACAAGGAGGGGACCCGGAGGGTAGGGGTGGTTACAGGAGTGAAGGGTTGGCGGTTACAGGCGGAGGCGAGCGGTCGGGTGGCCGCGGAGAGGAAGCGGCGGGGGATCGGGGAAGAGGGATTTACTGTAGCAGCGGGTAGGGTTTCGGGTTGGCGGGTCGGGTCCAGATCCGACCCGACCCATTAAGGTTTGGGTTTAATCAGGGTCGGTTCAGCATGGGTTCGGTTTAGTTTATTTAGGGTTTAAACTGATTTTATTTGGTTTAAGTTGGTTTATTTAAAAACTAAGTTTTTGGGTCTTTTAAAACTAGTTGTGGGGTCCAATAAAATACAGAAATATTACACTATGTCTAATATTTTATTTTACACCCAAAAATATTATTTTCATAATATTTTAATATTTAATAAAATCACAAAATTTATTTAATACCAGAAAATATTTATTTTAATTAGTTACAAATCACAGAAAATTCTCGAAAATTTATTTTTAAATTCTAAAAAATCTAGGGGTTTACAATCTATCCCCCTTAAGAGGATTGCATTCTCGCAATCAAAGAATAACGAAACATAGCTGGTCAGAAGAGATAACACGGTTGAAAAATATGTTCGAAGCACGACACAACCAAAGAATCATGATCAAGAAGAAATCGAATGATGAGTGTTAAGCAAAACACTTAGGAAAGGAATAAAGTATTTTCCTAGAAAATAAAAGTTAGGTAATTCAAGAGTGAAGAAAATCTGGTTAGAGCAAAGAAAACTATAGCTTAGAAAAACTAGTTTATCAATTATTAATAAGTTCAAAATACTAGGTATAAGGCTAAGGTCATGAACTAACATGCACGCGCTAAGCAATACTATGAATAGAAATCTATGAATAACTTAAATATTACACGTATTCGCTACTCCGCGAGTCTGCACGTCCTCCATGGTCATCGCAAAAACTTGTCCGCGTACTTGTGGAGGTGCCCTCTGCTGTTGCTGGGCCTGCCGGAAGAGTGCTGCTTGTGGTGCCAAGGGTGGCCTCGGCTGATATCCTTCTGGTGCTGGTAAGGCTCCTCGGTTAATCATCGGTGTTTCTTCTCGATGCGTTGTGCAATCTCTGGCTAAGTGTTGGATGAATCCGTAAATCAAGCACATTCTCAACTTGCGTCTGCACTCCCTCTCAATATGACCTACCTTGCCACAGTAGTGACAAGTAGGAAGGAATGAGACTCTTGGTGCTGCTCTCGGTGGTGGATTTATCTGTTGTTGCTTTGCAGACTCTTCTTGTGATGCTTTAGTTGGTGTTGGTAAAAATGGCCGTTTCAGGCTGGATTCTCTCCTGGTGACACGCTCCATGCGTCGGGCTGCAGCAAGAATGTCCGAGTATGAAGTAGGTGCAACAGATCCGATCAATCTCTGTAGCTCAAAGTTTAGTCCGTCGAAAAACTTCTCAGCCTTCCCTTCTTCTGTTGGGATCAAGGTAGGGGCAAACTAACTCAGACGAATGAACTCCGTATTATACTCTTCCACTGTCATATTGTCTTGAGTGAGGCAATTGAACTTGTCCCAAAGTTCTGACCGAGCAATAGATAAAATAGACATATCCTGAAAGAGTCTAGAGAACTCTTCCCAAGTGACTCGATCTGGTCCGAGCCGTGTCTCCTCAGTTAACCACCAGTGATGTGCATTTCCCGTCAACTGCATTCTGACGGCAGTCATCCAACGTTCCCTTAGAAGCTCAGCTACTTCTAATTGATGTTGAGTATTTGTGAGCCACTCATAAAATTCAGTGGCCTCCTCCTTGCCTGAAAAGGTGCGGGGTTTTAGTTGGCGGAAATCGGTGATAGATCCTATTGAGGGCCATCGTGTTGGCAGATTTGCCTGCTCCGGTGTGATCACTATACTGTTTCACAAATTTACTGCCTTGTGATGCCGAGCCTCTTGTTGAATCTACTGTTGAGCTTACATTATTGTGTAGATCATTTAAAATATCTGATGTCCGTCCATAACCTGCCCTTGTGGGAATACAGGCATTGGTAGAGAAAACTGCGGCGGAGGTGGAATGTCATCTCGCCAAAATCTAGAAGCATGCTGATTTGCTTGACTGCTTCGGTGAGTGGAGGGATCTCCACTTAATGGCGCCACTTCATCTTCTCCGTAGGTGGCTACAGTAACTTGTGGTGTTCTTGCAGGAGTTTCGTCGGTTGCTCGTGGATCCATTACTCTGCATCCAAAATAAACTATAAGAGGCACACAAAGCAATCAAGGCAGGATGCAAGTCAAAAAATTTGAATCCGATAGAGATCAAGAACGATTCAATCAAGTGGATGAAATCCTAAAACTTATCCTATCCTTGTTGCAAGCTTGCTCGGTCCTAAGTTAAAACCGAAGCAATTTAGTCGTTGACCTGCATAGGCTACCACAAAAACCATGTCACGCCCCAGTCCCAAAATACCGAGGGACTAGACACGTGGCAATGGCCAGCAGCACACATTTCACTACCATATCCTGAAAATAGGGGTATTTTTGTTATTTTATATATTATAGGTATTGTGTGTATTTATTTTAAATGATTGCATGATATGTGTATCTATATTATATTATATTATATATAGTGTTCTTAATGTTTAGTTAGTAGACTAGACCTAGAAGCCCACTAGATGAACCCCTGACCGAAGTATACGGTTATGGATTTAATTAGTAATTATTCAGAATTAAATATTAAGGTTATAATTAATTGTTGTGATTTTAATTAATTGTTGCGCCTAACCGTTGCTTCGATATTTGGAGCGTTACCCTAGCTTTTGTCTTCCAACAAATTCTACACCCTTGTCCTAGACATGCCCGCCTTCCATTCTGACCTTTGTGTAACTTATAATTATGTTCTCTTGTGCTTCATTTTAGCCGCACAATTTTTGTCGCAGATATTTATTTTAAATTCCGAATAAATCTAACTTTGTATCCTTGTGCGTTCCAATCAAAATTGGAGACACAATCTTGACATATTTTGAGCAATCCAAATTAGGATAATATTCTTTTCTGAGTCTTCTTCATTTATAACACTTCTGTCCCACTTAATTTTATCCCCATGTACTTCTAATTAATTTTAGAACACCTATTGTATTAATTTTTAATTAAATTAAACCATAAATCTAACTTTGTGCAATTTTCCAATTATTGGGCACTTTTATACAAAAGTGCATTAGGTGTCCACCCCGTTGGACACGACATGTGAATAAACCCATTTCTCTCTCATGTAAAATTTTTCATAATTTTTGGGAGTGTGTAATTCAACATCAACCCACATTGAACATTGGTCCTCCTCCATTTTCAAACAATGCAATTCTAGCCATCCACTTTTGAACCATGCAATTCTAGCCCTCCAATACCTACATGACAAGCCAAGCCCAAATTCCAAGAGGAGTGTTGACCAAGCCCTAATTCTAGGTCAACCCAATGCATTAGACATATATATATATATATTCTTCTTTACTTTCCCTTTTTTTTTTCTTAAACCTATATACAGCCGACCTTTACCCTTACTATTCACCTTCACCCCCTCTCCCCTCGCTGTCCTCTCCCCGCCTGAGCCTGGAACGCCACCTCCCATCTCCTTCCCTCACCATTACACCACCACGATCTCCCTCTTCCTCCTCCGACTGAACGACCCAGACCCGCCTCCTGCCTCGTCGGAGTTCACCGCTGCACCCCAAGCCCGCCGTTCTCCTCCAAACTCGCTTGAACCCGCAGACCTCATCTCCTCCTCCCATCTCCACCGAGCCACCCTGCCCCCATACTCGACCGGATCTCATTCATCTCTGCCTCCTTCCCCGACCGTCCCGGAGCTCCTCCGCCATTCTCGACTTCCTCCCCTCTCTCAATCGAGCAGTGCAGCAACCACCTTCTTCCCCGACGTCCCTCGACGCTACCGTCGACCACGACATCCCCCGCTCGTCCCTAACCCGACAGCAGCAACCCGTCCATCCTGACCCCGCTGTTCTCCTCCTCCTCGACACCCTGAGCACGGCCAATCCCCTCGCCGGAACACCTCGTCTTCACCATCATCTTTATCATATTCATCATCGCCATCATCATCGTCATCATCACCTCCGTCATAGTCGTCATCGCCGCTCTCGTGCACGTGCACGCCGAGGCCAATGTGAGGATTATTTCCTCTTGTGAATTGTTGTGTACGCATACGTACGCATATTGTATGGTATATGGGGGTATGTATGTATGTATGTATGTATGTATATATTAGTATAGGTCTTTAGTATCCGTTTAATATGTACATTGGTATATATATATATATATATATATATATATATATATATATATATAAAGTATATGAACCCAATTGGTATATATACGTATAATATATGTATTGCCTAGTATATGTTTAATATATATATTGCATATGTATTCTATTAGTGTACCTATATTATGAGTATTAATGTATATGCTAGATAATAATATGTATAATATGTATATGTACTAGGTGAACCGAGTGTAACCGCGGATACCCCGTAGTTATATTGATCTGTGACCATGTAACATGTTAGCAGACTGCCATATGTACACCGACATACTGGCAAGACCCGTATCATTGACTGTCTGTTATGCACAACAACTACAGACGTGACACCCCCTAGCGTAGTCTCTGAGTTTATTGTGTTTTGATTGTGTGTGTTAGTGTAATGTCTGACGCAATATTGTATTAAATATTCTGTTGGATTTTTAGACAAGACCTCAGAAACCGGACATTGGTATTGCCAGCAGCAGGGCCCCAGGCGAGTACATTCTTTGACAGTTTCTGTTATGTTGATTATCTCTATAATTCTAGTTGTATAGCGTACATGATTTTGACACTGTTGTATACACGAGTTGGCATCATCGAGACCTGTCACGAGGAGTTGTGATTGAAATTCATCGTGCTAGATAGGGAAACGGAGAATATTAGTAGATTATGTGATCATACCCAACTCTACATGAATCATAGCTTACCCACACCTTACGTCGGTGCAGCCTGACCATTACATGCCTCTTAGCCTGTTATGTATGATTAGCCTGACTATTGCTTGCATCATAGCTATCCGGATGGTTAGCCTGACCTTACATGAATCATAGCTAGTCATACATAGCAAGCCTGATCAGTCCTAAGCTGATCACATGATATATTGATGTTTCACACACTTAGCTAGATGTTCTTGACATGTATCTCTAGTATATTGATCTAGCATCTCTACATGTTCTAGTTATTGTTGTAGCGTTTACTTATATTCTAGTTCATTGTCCTAGCATGCACTTGTATTTTTATTCATTGCTAGATGTACATTGATGATGACATATGCTCCAGTACTTCATTATTCCATTATTCCTTTATTCTACTACTTCATTATTCTAGTATTTCTTATTGCTGGTATTCATATCTATCTTGTATTTTTTACACTGTATTATAGTTTTGTTAATATACATGGAACTGCTGTTAGTGCTTGTACTTTGCTCCAATCATGACTAGATATTTTTTCCAGACTGTGACATAGAGGACTTGTTTCCAGCATACTTGGAGATTTGGATATTATGGATTGTAGGTTAGATTATTTATTGTTGTTTAGACTTGTCTTGTATTTCATTTATTTTCTTCGATATCTAATCGTGCTTTGTTTATGTGATTGAGTATTCCATATTATATTGTAATATCTGTGTCTCCTTATGGAGTCAGATATGCATGTGAGAGTAATTAGCTAGTATTGTGACCTAGATATCGTTCTACCGTCGATGCTGCCGGGTGTGGGTCGTGACACAATTTTAGTGGCGGCCCATGCATGTCAGACTTCGCAAGTTGTGCGATATCATGGTAGTGCGACGTCTTAGTTGTACTACTACATGCCTGCGATAGGATATAGGACATAGGATACTAGAATGAGAAAGGATACTCAATCACAAATTTTCTTGAAAGATTCCTGGGACGACACTTGAAAATCTTATTATAATCTCCAATTTTAATCTTTTCCCCTTGTTCCTGTCCGTTCTTACTTGTTGTTATTGAGTTTGATTCTTGTTGATAAGTTATTAAGTTTAATTCTTGGTATTGTTGTTGAGTTTTAATTTCATATCAAGATAAACTTTACGGATTAAAATTTACGATATCATCTGATGAAATATATTTATGAGGACAGTGAGAAAGGTAAAACATCTACTTTGGTTATGGAGCCTAGAGTTTATCGCAGCCACATTAGCTGTCATGGAAAAAATATAGGAACCTAACTTCGGATGTACATATCTTAGTTATGAATTTAGAGTTTCTCGCAGCCATACCGGTTGGCGTGGCGAAGATTCTAGATGACGTGATTATAGAGTTGCATACCTTAGTTATGGAACATATCGTATATCGCAGCTAAGCTTACTAGCGTGGCAAGGATTCTGAGTGTCATGATTTCGGACAGACGTGTATGATTATCAGGTTGTATCTTAAATTGGTTCCTAAAGTATCATCTCAATACTTATCTACTTCGGTTATTATATGACATTGTTCCATCATTTTTTTTGCTAGCAATAGAGATATCTTTAGTCCTTAGTCCAGTTCCTTTGAGCTTTATTTCTTTAAGATCCTTGTTATTATAATAATTGGTGAATTGTAATTATGTCTGTGTCTTGTATCAGTGTTGACTGAGTGTAACTTGTAAGTTTGTAAGTGTTTCTTGGTTGGACATGTGAGTAGTAGAAATCAATCTAGAGTTAACCCGTAGTATAGTACCTTGTAGCAATAGTTTTATAATAGGTGCCATTATAGTTAGTATTGGTACTATTGGTAGAAGGAGGAGAAAAGAGTATCAGTGATGGTTCCAGTAGTTAGTATCAGAGTCAGCATGCCAGTCCTGGATAATTATGAATTTATGTAATTGGATGATCCATGTAAGCAATTAAGTATCAAGGAAATTGTATTAAAAATTAATGGAGCATTATATTCAATTTGATGGTTGATACTTGGGTGTGTCAAGAGTAAAAAATGCATATGCATAAAAGAAATTAATGAGTGTGCCATAGTAGGAGGATACCCATAAGTGGATAAGAAAGTGTGAGAGAATAAGAATACATTGTGCTAAGTAGTGAGACTTGTGTTACAGATAAAAGTAGGGCCTTGAAATGTTATTTGATCAGAGTGTACCGATATATGACTAATGATGGATGTATCACCTGATATTGAGGCAAGTGATGTATTGGAAACAATAGATGGAAGAGTGTCTAGAAATTATGTGCAAGATGCACAATGGGTAATGAGTGTCAGTGTGAGAGTTCATGAAAGTGGAAGCATGAGTATTAGAAAATTCTAATGGTGTGTCATGGGTTGAGAAATATCAAGATTGGTCATGGAAGGTGTGAAGTGTATCACTGATTAGTGTACCAGTCTGTAAAAGATTTGAGAAAAGATACATATACATCAATCGAGATATGGAACCATATGCCTGTCTTTGAGAGTGAAATAAAATATGTGTATTATAAAAAGTGCAAGTGATCATGAGTTCTAGTGAGTGTGATGAGGTAATCTAATAAGGAAGCTAGTGTTACTATATCAAGAGTGCTAGTATTTCTATATCGAGGATTAGTTGAGCAATGTGCTAGTAACAGTAAGTACCTTGTGTGATAAAATTTGATTAGGTGTATCAGTTAATATGAATAGAAAATTATTGGAAGCAACAGTGCAAGTAATCCGGATAGTACAAATTTTAGTACACAGTTGAGGGTTGTAGACAATTGGTGTAATTGTGTGTATCTTGTGTGTTAGAGACTGTCAGAGTATATATATGTATACTTAGATAGATGTGGATTTAAAGTTATAATTTGAAGATTGGAAATAAATTTTAATTTTTAAGAATTTTGAGGAGTTGAGATTTATGTTATTAAAATTTTTTTTGAGGATTCAAATTCAATTCAATAAATATAGTCAAAGCTATAAAGATTTTTGGAAGTGATTAAAATTTTATTTCAATATTTGAATATTTGACTTTTGAGGAAAGTATATGCATTTTATTTTAAATTGTTCGAGAAGTTAAATTTTGAGGGTTTTATTTTGAGGATAAAATTTTATGGTGGGTAAGAAATGTATAACAGTATATGAGTGGATAAAGTGCATGTGTAAGGATCTGTTGGCTTGAGCATGCTTGAGATGACACTACAAACTGACTTGGGTGTCCATCTAGAGTTGTATTAGAGGGAGCAATACTTAGTGTGTTGTGTTGCACTTGGCGTGCACTTGAGTGATAAGAACAACCAGTATAAACAATTTTAGTAGGTAAGAGAGTTAGCAGTGGGTGTGCTTGTAGTAGAAACAGTGATACCAAGGGATAGAGGTATCAAACTTTGGATGCATCATTAACCCATGGTTGTGTTAGCAAGTTCAGTTCTGCTCTTCCTTCTGTTCCTTCCCGTCTATTTGATTGATTGATTGATTGATTGATTCCTTAGTACCGTATCTTGTATTAGTAATTTTCTTGCTAGAATATAGTTAGTAGTATACCCCGACAGAGACTACAATACCATGACAAAAGAGACCATAACCATGCATGTTTCTCTAGATTGTATGTTGTATGACTGTAGGTAGAATTTTCTTAGACTTTGATTGTTGGGAGTTTGACCGTAGTGAAGATTAATAAAGAGGTTATGACTGGACAGAGAGAGACAAGTTGCCTTAAATTTTGAGGATAAACAATAATTTAAATAAAGAGTTTAGAACTGATATGGCAGAATTGACGATTTTGTTAAACCATTGATTTTTATGAAGATTAAGATATGATTGAATTTGTTATTAAATTTAGAGAAATTTAAGAAGACTACCATTATATTTATTTGGCTGCAAGATATAAATTTTAAAACTTATATTTTGAATATTGTATTTAAAGATTTCATAAGTATTACATTATTTGAGTATTGTATGGAAAACGAAATTAAGGAATAAGATCACTAATGAATTAGTGTTTGAATTCAAATTTTTGGGATGAGGATTTAAATTTTATAAATATGCATCGATTGGATTTAAATTCGAGGAGTAAGATGATTAATGGATTAGTGTTTGAAATTCAAATTTTTTGGATGAGGTTTTTTAATATGCATTGATTGGATTTCAATTAGAGGATTGAATATTAAATTTTTGTATTCAGTTTTGGAGGAGATTATGATAAGAATGGAATTTGATTTCAAATTTGAAGATTTTCAGGAATATAATATTTATAGAATTTTGAAGATTGTAAAATAACAATATGGATTTACTTCATGATTATATGGTTTGATGAATTTAAATTTTGATGGAAAATAAATAAATAAATACAACTATTGAGAATCTTAAATTTTGAGGACGAAATTCTTTTAAGGAGGTTAGACTTGTCACTACCACATCCTGAAAATAGGGGTATTTTTTTATTTTATATATTATAGGTATTGTGTATATTTATTTTAAATGATTTCATGATATGTGTATCTATATTATATTATAAACAGTGTTCTTAATGTTGAGTTAGTAGACTAGACCTAGAAGCCCACTAGATGAACCCCTGACCGAAGTATACGGTTATGGATTTAATTAGTAATTATTCAGAATTAAATATTAAGGTTATAATTAATTGTTGTGATTTTAATTAATTCTTGCGCCTAATCGTTGCTTCGATATTTGGAGCGTTACCCTAGCTTTTGTCTTCCAAAAAATTCTACACCCTTGTCCTAGATATGCCCGCCTTCCATTCTGACCTTTGTGTAACTTATAATTATGTTCTCTTGTGCTTCACTTTAGCCACACAATTTTTGTCGCAGACGTTTATTTTAAATTTTGAAGAAATCTAACTTTGTATCCTTGTGCGTTCCAATCAAAATTGGAGACACAATCTTGACACATTTTGAGCAACCCAAATTAGGGTAATATTCTTTTCTGAGTCTTCTTCATTCATGATACTTCTTTCCCACTTAATTTTAGCCCCATGTACTTCTAATTAATTTTAGAACACCAATTGTATTAATTTTTAATTAAATTAAACCATAAATCTAACTTTGTGCAATTTTCTAATTGTTTGGCACTTTTATGCAAAAGTGCATTAAGTGTCCACCCCGTTGGACACGATACGTGAATAAACCCATTTCTCTCTCATGTAAATTTTTTCATAATTTTTGGGAGTGTGTAATTCAATATCAACCCACATTGAACCTTGGTCCTCCTCCATTTTCAAATAATGCAATTCTAGCCATCCACTTTTGAACCATGCAATCCTAGCCCTCCAATACCTACATAACAAGCCAAGCCCAAATTCCAAGAGGAGTGTTGACCAAGCCCTAATTCTAGGTTAACTCAATGTATTATATATATATATATATATATATATATATATATATATATATATATATATATATATATATATATATATATATATATATATATTCTTCTTTACTTTCCCATTTCTTTTTCCTTAAACCTATACACAGCCGACCTCCACCCTTACTATTCACCTTCACCCCCTCTTCCCTCGCCTTCCACTTCTTGCTTGAGCCCG
The DNA here is from genome assembly GCA_036927795.1 of Iris macrosiphon. Lineage (NCBI taxonomy): Eukaryota > Viridiplantae > Streptophyta > Magnoliopsida > Asparagales > Iridaceae > Iris > Iris macrosiphon. Next base: position 146,665,383 of record JAYESA010000013.1, on the reverse strand, counting down.
GAACGCCACCTCCTGTCTCCTCCCCTCACTATTACACCACCACGATCTCCCTCTTCCTCCTCCGCCTGAACGACTCAGACCCGCCTCCTGCCTCGTCGGAGTTCAACGTTGCACTCCAAGCCTGCCGTTCTTCTCCAGACTCGCTTGAACCCGCAGACCTCATCTCCACCGAGCCACCCTGCCGCCATACTCGACCGGATCTCCTTCATCTCTGCCTCCTTCCCCGACCGTCCCGGAGCTCCTCCGCCATTCTCGAATTCCTTACCTCTCTCCGTCGAGCAGTGCAGCAACCACTTTCTTCCCCGACATCCCTCGATGCCACCGTCGACCACGACATCCCCAGCTCATCCCTGACCCGACAGTAGCAGCCCGTCCATCCCGACCCCGCTGTTCTTCTCTTCCTCGACACCCTGAGCACGGCCAATCCCCTCGCTGGAACACCTCGTCTTCACTATCATCTTTATCATAATCATATTTATCATCGCCATCATCATCGTCATCATCACCTCCGTCATCGTTGTCATCGCCGCTTTCGTGCACGTGCACGCCGAGGCCAAGGTGAGGAGTATTTTCTCTTGTGAATTGTTTTGTACACATATGTACTCATATTGTATGGTATATGGAGGTATGTATGTATGTATTATTATAGGTATTTAGTATCAGTTTAATATGTATATTGGTATATATATATATATATATATATATATATATATATATATATATATATATATATATATATATATATATATATATATATATATATATATATAAGTATATGAACCCAATTGGTATATATACGTATAGTATATGTATTTCCTAGTATATGTTTAATATATATATTGCATATGTATTCTATTAGTGTATATACTCGTATATCTATTATATATGTAATTAATTGGTATATCTATATTATGAGTATTAATGTATATGCTAGATAATAATATGTATATGTACTAGGTGACCCGAGTGTAACCACGGATAACCCTTAGTTACATTGATCTGTAACCATATAACATGTTAGCAGACTGCCATATATACACCGACGTACTGGCAAGACCCGTATCATTGACTGTCTGTTATGTACAGCAACTACAGACATGACACCCCCTAGCGTAGTCTCTGAGTTCATTGTGTTTTGATTGTGTGTGTTAGTGTAATGTCTGATGCAATATTGTATTAAATATTGTCTTTAGGACTGTTGAATTTTCAGACAAGACCTCGAAAATCGGATATTGGTATTGCCAGTAGCAGGACCCCAGGCGATTACATTCTCTGACAGTTTTTGTTATATTGATTATCTCTATAATTCTAGTTGTATAGCGTACATGATTCCGACACTGTTGTATACACGAGTTGGCATCATCGAGACCTGTCATGAGGAGTCGTGATTGGAATCCATCGTACTAGCTGGGGAAACGGGAAAATATTAGTAGATTATGTGATCATACCCAACTCTATATGAATCATAGCTCACCTATACCTCACGTAGGTGCAGCCTGACCATTACATGCCTCATAGCCTATTATGTATGATTAGCCTGACTATTGCTTGCATCAGAGCTATTCGGATGGTTAGCCTGACCTTACATGAATCATAGCTAGTCATACATAGCAAGCCTGGTCAGTCCCAAGCCGATCACTTGATATGCTGATATTTCACACACTTAGCTAGATGTTCTTGACATGTATCTCTAGTATATTGATCTAGCATCTCTACATGTTCTAGTTATTGTTGTAGCGTTTACTTATATTCTAGTTCATTGTCCTAGCATGCACTTGTATTTATATTCATTGCTAGATGTACATTGATGATGACATATGCTCTAGTACTTCATTATTCCAGTATTCCTTTATTCTAGTATTTCATTATTCTAGTATTTTTTATTGCCAGTATTCATATCTATCTTGTATTTCTTTACACTGTATTATAGTTTTGTCAATATACATGGAACTGCTGTTAGTGCTTGTACTTCGCTCCAATCATGACTGGATATTTTTTTCAGACTGTGACATAGAGGACTTGTTTCCAGCATACTTGGAGATTTGGATATTATGGATTGCAGGTTAGATTATTTATTGTTGTTTAGACTTGTCTTGTATTTCATTTTTTTTTTTTGATATCTCATCGTGCTTTAGTTTATGTGATTGAGTATTCCATATTATATTGTGATATCTGTGTCTCCTTATGGAGTCGGATATTCATGTGAGAGTGATTAGCTAGTATTGTGACCTAGACAGCGTTCTACCACCGATGGTGCGGCGTAGGCTGGACGTACCCATGACTCATGCCCCTTTACCGGGTGTGGGTCTTGACAACACACCGATGGAAAAACCTAATTTAATGGACCCTTCATGGTGTACTTAAGCTATAATACAACAATAAGGGTCTATGGTACTAATCTCATCCACAGAAATGAATACCATCAATATGAAATATAAAGCAACATCAAGTCTCAATAAAACATAATTCGGGGAACAACCCGATAATAAGTCTGATACAATGGTTCAACAGACCAGAAATGAAAGAGTCTAACAATAACAAATACTGAGTATAGATTAAGCAAATACTCAGAAGAAATCCTCGGCTATTACCTCGTCCTCGGGGATCGGTTCAGCTCCAGTATCTGGTCCTGCTCCTGCCCCATATACCTCGGGATAGAACTCCTCTACTATACCTGGGGACATAATCCAGATCCAGGTCCTCAGGAGACATAGCAAGGTATAAGAATAACTCAAGCCAAATAAGTGCAGTATATGAAATGAATTAATAGGGCAAACTATATAACCAGCTAAGTGATATGCAAATGAGAGCATCACTAGGACTCAGGCTGAGACTACTACAAGATCTGTGTTGTGGAGCCGATAGCAGTTATACTATGTAGTTATACTATGTAGTGGGCCTACGGCACCGTAATAAATATATATAGTCAGCCTGTAGCCTGTGTGTCTCTCCCCCACCCAATGTAATCATACGTCTCATGTCCATGACACGCAAGATCATGACCTCTAACTGATACAGCGAGTCATAATGATAGCTAAGCATATACAATAAAGTCTATATCACAAATCCTGTAAACTATACAGAATCACCATGAATATCTCAGAAAGATTATGTCTCATGAACAGTATCAGATGTCCTATGGTATGACGTACTTAATAAAGCAAGCACGAAGATATGTAGGGTCACGATATTAATCTCTAGGTGACGTTACACAACTACGCGTACGTCGTTGACACCCGAATATTATTTGGATGTTAAGTAATATCACACGGTCCTAGGTTGAACAGATACATCATATAATTAAATTAAGAGAATAATACAAAGCAATTTACTGCAAGTATGGCAAGGTACACTTGCTTGGGATTTGAATACCAATAGTCGCTCCGGTATCAGCGAGATCTTCAAGTACTCCTCCGATTGCTAAAATAATCATTACAATCATGTTAATAAGACATGAAATAGCTAGAATTGCCTGTCCATAAGTCCAATTTGAAAACAAGGGCAAAAGTGATAGTTTCTGGTCAAAGCAGGGTCCACATGTGGTCTACTTTGCACCAAAAAATGTGCCAGAGACAATATTCTCCAAATTCGTCAAACTTAGTGTCTACAAGTCCAGAACGACTATACGAACCCAACGGAATGCCAAAAACTGGATTTTGATATGCTGATCACAAAATTGCCCGTCAAGTGGAGCCGTGGGGCCCACGATACGGGATTTTGTCAACGTTCTCAGAATCTAACCAAACTTGGGTCACAGGACCAGCGTAATGCTATGAACCTGATGGCGCAAGGTTATTTTCAAAATTTTGAACGTACACGAAGTTACAACGAGTTTTAGAACAGGGCCGATACGGGGTGTTGTCGACGGATATGCGTTGATTCCGTAGTGCACGTACATCCAAATCAACTTTCACAAAATCTTACATGTCCTTATTATTGGCGCGCACCTTTCGATAAAGTTCGCACATGACCAAGTCGCCTCGTTTAGCGGGACGCACCCAGTTTCGGAAAAAGTCAGGGTTTTTATATACCAACTTTTTGGCCAATTGTAAACCCCCTCAATTATTTCTATAGATAGTCTGGTATGGGATGGAAAATTTTGGTTTAGCAGTAGATGATTGAGGTTTAGAGTAAGGTTGCAGATGTCTGATTATTTTAATTAAACCTTTGGTGCACCCTACCGTTGTTGAATTATTCGGAGCCCAATATCAGCCCATAAATTTTAACAAATTATTGCACTTTTGACTTGACACGCCAATTTAGGCGCTAGACTTTTCCGTCACTCAAAATCATACTTCCTTGTGCTCTAAATTAATTGCACAATTTTTCGTAACCAAAATCCATATTTAATCCCGTGTTTCACACCGGTGTCGTTGCCATCAATTTTGAGATACCAACTTAAATCGTTGAGCCGGACCAATTAAAGGGTCCAAGACTGACACCAAGCCTACACCATTCATGACCTTTGTGTCACTCCCAATTGAGGTCCCATGTGCCCCCATTTAATTTAAGAGCACATGACAATTTTATTCTAATTAAATTGGGGATACCAACTTGACTAATCCCATTTTAAATCCTAATTTAATTCTAATGTCCATTTAATTTAGCCCATGCAAAACACACAATACCCCCTCACCCTACAAAACACCAAACACCAATTCCCCCACAATTTTTCTATTATTTCATGTGTTTGTGCAAATACCCAAACTTAAGGGGCTAAATTATAAATGTTGTGACATGTGGCATGTCCTCATTGGTCAAGGCCAAATGAAGAGGCCAACCCTCTTCTTTGACCGGTCAAGCACTCTTTCCCTCTCAATTTCATGAAGAAATGAATTCACTCATGTTAAATCTCAACCACATATTTGAAATGGGTCAATCCTCACCATCCAACCCATACACACCATCTATAAAATGTCTCCATCACACCCCTCTTTCCCATGCCGGACCTAATCCCAAGGGAGCCTTGAAAACCTCACCCCCTCTCTCTCCTCCCTCCTCACATAAACCCACAGCCATATTATTTTCTTTCTTCTTCTTCCATTTTTCCTTTCTTCTTCTTCCATTTTCCTTTCTTCTTCAAACCTTGAACCCGGCCGGCCCTCACCTACTCCGGCCAACCCCCCCTGGTCGACACCCCCGCTCGACTCATCCATTACCGACTGAACCAACACCTTCCCGCGGCCTCCCCTCCGATGGTTGTTGTTGCCACGAATCTTCTCCGGCGGGCCAGCAATATCCTGACCACCTCCAGTCTTCCCACCATCGACTGCTGCCTGGTCGTGAGCCCGGTAGACCATCTCGAAGCCGACTACGTCGAAGCAGCGGTCATCGCCGAGGCCACGTGAGCCTCGAACTCTTTCCTGAGCCGCTGTATCCTCAGCCACCACCAAAAAATCCCTCGAAGACGCTATTGTGCACCACCTCACCCTCACCCCGACCTTTATCGACCACTGCCACCACCATTGCCAACCACACACCAACGCCACGACCTTCCCTACGCCGCTGCAACATTACTCCGGCCATCCTACACCACCAGCGTTACCCCCCTTCACTACCAGCATCACCACTGCCGCCACCTTGGATGGCCTCCACCCTCCGTCCACAATGTTTTCCATCTTCATTATCAACTTCACCATTCTCACCCTCATCAACATCACCCCCAGCCCGGCCGTCCAGCAATTCTGGCGAGTCGCCGTCGACTCCTCGACCTCTGTCACTAATACCTCCCCCACCTCGTGACGATATCACTCCGGGCAACCACCCCGACGTGCCGCCGTGCCGTCGTGCCACCGCCAAGGTAAACACTCCCCCTCTCTATGTGTTATAGCATGTTGTTATGGTCAATTTAGTAATAATGTTTATTGTGTATATAGCTTAGTTAATTTTAGGGTTTAAGAAGTTGAAATATTGATATTTAGGGTTTTCGAATGCCAGGTGTGAATCTTGGAGTTTATTACATGAAATAAAATGCATGAATGATTGTAAATGACCTAGAACTATTTAAGGGTTGCTATACATTAAGATTTCAGGATTTTGGGATGCATGAGTTTAAGGTTTATTATATCTCAACATGTGCGATTAATGGTTAAATGCTAAATAGAGATTTTAGGATCATTACATGCAATTGATGGTATACAAATGCAATAAAATTTTATGGTTTGTTGTGACAAAATATCTACTTTGATGGTTAAGTGATAAATATATGAGTTTAGGGTTAAAAAGTCATACGAGACTTTGGGAGTGATTTGATTATTATATGCAATTGGTCATCATGGATAAGCGGATTTAAATTGTTATGAAATGATGCTGAGGATATTAAAACATTAATTGTCATTGAGGAGCTGGTTAACTATTATAAAAATTGTAGGGTGATATTAACCCATTGATTAATATGGAAAGCTTAGTAAATAATAATTGTTTATTTCGAGGATGACATATTTAAATATGCGGGATAACGTCTGTGAAGACCAGGGAAAAATCGGAGGATTTAACATACTTGAACTACTGAACATTGTGATGAATATAGTGAGATTGAGGATTTTGTCTGATAATTATATACAGGTAATTAATCAGATTAGATGTAACATACCTTTAGTCAACCTTGGTCAACCCTCTAGCTTAGTGTCTATGTGACTTGTAAATAAGATTGTAGCATATGCTAGACGTGTGTCGCATCTTATTTTAGCCGCGTGTTAGTCTATTGATTGAGCTTGTATCTCGTCTCTATGTACTACAGGATCCGCAGATTTGGACGTGGTACCGGATCCCCATCTTCAGCAGCCGGACACAGGCAAGTGTACCTTGCCACCCTGTATTTTAGTTACAGATATTTTATTATTTCATTATGTATATTATGCGCATGTTTGATTAAAATCATTACTTCGCATCCGGATCACAACCGGGTGCAAAAGTTCGTCGTAACATCTTGTAACGAATGTTAGATGTTCGTAATACCTCGATGTACGTACCTGAGTATATCGTCACCCCAAGACACATTCATACACTGTCATCGTGCCAGATTTCCTGTATCCTGATACTGACATCATGACCGGAGACTGGGACGACCTTAGGGTCGCGTTTGTTGAGTTATTTCTGTGTGACGAGACTATTAAATAGAGGTTCAGGTTCAACGCACAATCATTGACCGCTTGGGATGGGAAAGACAGTTACTAGACGTTTGGGCTCCTCTTCACGCGCTTATATATGTATATGTACTATTTCTATAGTGATCCTGTATCTAGAGTAGTTGAATCACCCGTGTGACTATGTGCTCAGAGCTACGATTTTATTTTGGACAGCCTATACGTCGAACATTGTCTTTAAAATGTGTCTCACTTAGTTGGTTATGCTAGACTACACCGCACTTGTACTTTCTGTTGTACTTTGGCATGCTATATTTTTGTACCTTGTTACGTCCCTCTGAGGACCTGGTCCCCTGCCAGTTTTGCAGCATAGACGATTACGGAGCATTTGGAGTTGCTGATGGAGTTGCACGTCTTGCGGGCATTGTACCAGGTACTCATATCATTTCCACCGGCATTATGGTTACTTTATTCTTATTGATTATTCATCTGCTGTTGTAGCCTAGTTTTTGTAGACTCATCTCTTCTCGAGTCTATTTCCGTTTGTGTGTTATTGGGCGGCCGACTTTAGCACATATAGCTCTTTCTTGTATACTGCTGTACATTGTGGATTGAGACATAGAGGTTTACATTTATGGGATATCTAGATAGTGCCCTTTATATTATACAGCTTATACGTATTCGAGTCAGACCAGAGTCTGGTCGAATGCGTAGCTGGCGTGTCAGGTATTCCTGGTCCTACGTATTTTGGGACTGGGGCGTGACATATTTTTGTGGTGGCCCATGCAGGTCAGATTAAAATCGTCTTGGTCACCTGACTGTGCCAAGCGAGCCTGCAAATTAGTAATAGATATTACGATTGTTGAATAGGATCTCAATCCATAATTGATTTTCAAAACTCACTTTGTATGTGATTATCGCCCTTGGACTTCCAATTGGTATTCGTTCAATTTCTGTCAATATCGTTATCATTGTTTCTCATCCCCTATTATTCGGGAAGGCGAACACTTGTGCCTGATGTTTCCCTTCAGAAGAAGATCGTAGTTCAGATGACAGAAGATAGATTTTGTATACTATTCTCTGAGAAGATTGTTATCTTATTAGGAAAGTTTGATAGGTTCTTTTTGATTCTATAACTAGTATGGAAGGCTAGCAAGAGAATTGGTCCTAGTAATACCCTACCCGTGCTGGAGATAGCAGTGATCTTGGAAGTACTGGGAGCTGGAAAGATTGTTGACCATGACCTAGAATAATTTATGGAAATGCATAGCCTGATAATGGAAACTAGTGGTTGTATATGGTAGCAATACCAGGAACGATGTTATGAGCTAGAGGAGATAAAATTTTAGAATCTCACTTGGAAGATGATGATCTGATACCAGAAATCTTAGTATGTGCTTGGGTGACATCATTAGTATAATTGCACTATGTGACCAGAAATTTATTTGAGGAATACAATTTTAGGGAAAATTTTGAGGGGGAGAGAAATTATACTTTGGGCAAGGAAGAATTTTTATTTTGGAGGATTAGTGTGGTAAACAGAACATGAGAGTTTATTATAAGGTTAAGTCTAGACGATGACATCGTCCTAGCATGAGTTGGTTGAGCCAATACCACGCGATGCTAGATTGTCGACGTGGTTGCATTATTTTTAGACCACCAGGTTACCCTGAGTTGAGTTTCTTCAGGGAGCCCGAGAGTATGGTGTCCAACCTTAGCGACACACATTGCAAAGGGTGAACCAGTGTACCCCCGCATTATAGCGAGTTTGGGAATGTGTTTCTAGAGAATCATCTAGGCATGCCACCTGACAGAGAGAATGAGTTCGCCATAGAGTTGACTCCCGGAGCCGAACCAGTTATTTTCTCGTCTTCAGACTAGCACCGATAGAGTTGGTTGAGTTGAAGGTCCATAGTAGAGGATCTCTTAGACAAGGGTTTCAGTCGGGCTAGTATTTCTCTATGGGGAGTACCCATCTTAGTGTACCGAAGAAGGACGGGACAGTATGTTTCATAATGATTACAGGGCGTTAAGGGCTGTAACGATAAAGAACAAGTACCTTATGCCGCGTATTGATGATTTATTTGATTAGCTTAGCGGTGCATATGTATTCTCGAAGATCGATCTTAGATCCAGCTAACACCAGATCAAGGTACGGAGAGACAATATTCCGTAGACGGCTTTCCGGACGAAGTATGGACACTATGAGTTTTTAGTCATGCCGTTTGGTTTAACCAATGTGCCAGCAGTATTTATGAGTCTGATGAACAATGTTTTCCACTACTACATGGATAAGTTCATGGTGGTATTTATCAATGACATCTTGGTATATTCTAAGAGCCAGGAGGAGCACGAGAGATATCTCAGGATCGTGTTGGAGACGCTGAGGCAGGAGAGGCTGTATGCCAAGCTCAGCAAATAGGAGTTATGTTTAGATAGAATAGATAGCCTGCGCATCGAGATAGCTGCGAGTTCATGAGGAGAACTATCCGACGCACGATCTAGAGCTAGCTGCAGTGATAGTTACACTAAAGCTATGGCGACACTACCCTTATGGAGAGCATGTTGAGATTTATGTCTACACGCAGAAGAAGCTTAACATGAGACAAAGGCACTGGCTAGAGTTGATGACAGATTATGATATCGAGTTGCAGTACCACCCTGACAAGGCGAATGTAGTAGCAGATGCCTTAAGCAGGAAGATTCATCCCGAGAGTACAAAGATGTACCGAGATTTGAGGCAACATTACGGGTAGCATGGGATGAAGAAAGAGATTGCAAGATTCGTGGCGAGATGCTTGGTATGTCAGCAAGTCAAGGCTGAATATTAGAGAAATGCAGGACTATTGCAGCCGCTTCCCATTCTCGAGTAGAAGTGGGAACACATTACCATGGACTTCGTCCCAGGATTCCCGTGAAGCCCTAGCAGGAAGGATACAGTTTGGGTTGTCATAGACAGACTCACCAAGTCTGCATATTTCTTGCCCTTCAGAGTTGGGCAGTCCGCGGAGATATTAGCTGACATGAATATGAGGCAGATAGTATGACTACATGGAGTGCCTGTCAGCATTGAATCGGATCGTGATTCCAGATTCACGTCACGTTTTTGGTGGAGTATGCAGGAGAGTCTAGGAACTCGTCTCAAGTTCAGCACGATATATTATCCACAGACTGATGGCCAGTCAGAGCGCACGATACAGATACTAGAGGATATGTTGGGAGCGTGCATGATTGATTTTGGAGGATCTTGGGAGGACCACCTACACTTGGTAGAATTCTCCTACAATAATAGCTACCAGGCTAGCATACAGATGGCACCTTATGAGACACTGTACGGCAGAAAGTGTAGGTCATCAATAGGTTGGAGTGACGTGGGAGAGCGTCAGATACTTGGTCCAGAGTTGGTGACACAGACAGTGGAGAAAGTCAAGCAGATTCAGAGCCACCTGCATGCAGCACAGGACAGACAGAAATATTGGGCAGATATGCACCGCAGACCTTTGGAGTTCAAGGAAGGTGATCATATATTTTTGAAGATATCGCCTACTCGTGGTATCATCAGATTCAAAGGCAGAGGCAAGCTGAGTCCGAGGTATATCAGACCTTTTGACATCTTAGAACGAGTTGGCGAAGTGGCTTATCGTCTTGCATTGCCTCCATCATTAGAAGGAGTGCACGACGTATTTTACGTATCGCAGTTGAGGAGATACGTGGCAGACCCTAGCCACGTGCTGGATCATTCGAAGATTACAGTCGGGCCCAATCTATCTTACGTATAGTAGCCAGTGGAGATACTCGATCACAGTGAGAAGACTTTAAAAGGTCAGACTATTCGACTGGTTAGAGTTGCATGAAAGCATCATTCGCCGGGCGAGTCTACCTGGGAGCGCGAGGATTCCATTCGACAGTATTTTCCGTATTTATTTGAGGACCAAAGTACGAATTTACGTACCGTATTTGATTACCAGCTTGCTTTTAAATTCTCTTAGCTATTATCGTGCTTTACTTTTAATTTCGGGGACAAAAATTTTCTAAGTTGGGAAGGATGTAAACCCCCTCAATTATTTCTATAGATAGTCTGGTATGGGATGGAAAATTTTGGTTTAGCAGCATATGATTGAGGTTTAGAGTAAGGTTGCAGATGTCTGGTTATTTTAATTAAACCCTTGGCGCGCCCTACCATTGTTGAATTATTCGGAGCCCAACATCAGCCCATAAATTCTAACAGATTTTTGCACTTTTGACTTGATACGCCAATTTAGGCGCTGGACTTTTTTGTCACTCAAAATTGTACTTCCTATAAATTAATTACATAACTTTCTGTAACCAAAATCTATATTTAATCCTGTGTCGCGCACCGGTATCGTTGCCATCAATTTTGAGAGACCAACTTAACCCGTTGAGCCGGACCAATTAAAGGGTCCAAGACTGACACCAAGCCTACACCATTCATGACCTTTGTATCGCTCCCAATTGAGGTCCCATGTGCCCCCATTTAATTTAAGAGCACATGACAATTTTATTCTAATTAAATTGGGGATACCAACTTGACTAATCCCATTTTAAATCCCAATTTAATTTCAATTCCCATTTAATTAAGTCCATGCAAAACACACAAAACCCCCTCACCTTACAAAACACCAAACACCAATTCTCCCATAATTTTTCCATCATTTCAAGTATTTGTGCAAATACCCAAACTTAAGGGGCTAAATTGCAAATATTGTGACATGCGGCATGCCCTTATTGGTCAAGGCCAAATGAAAAAGGCTAACCTTCTTCTTTGACCGGTCAAGCACTCTTCCCTTCTCAAAAGAAATGAATTCACTCATGTGAAATCTCAACCACACATTTGAAATGGGTCAATCCTCACCATCCAACCCCCACACACCATCCTATAAAATATCTCCATCACACCCCTCTTCCCTATGCCGACCCTAATCCCAAGGGAGCCTTGAAAGCCTCACCCCCTCTCTCTCTCCTCCCTCCTCACATAAACCCACAGCCACATTTTTCTTTCTTCTTCTTCTTCTTCCATTTTTCATTTCTTCTTCTTCCATTTTCCTTTCTTCTTCAAACCTTGAACCCGGCCGGCCCTCACCTACTCCGGCCAACCCCCCCGGTCGACACCCCCGCTCGCCTCCTTCATTACCGACTGAACCAACACCTCCCCGAGGCCTCCCCTCCGGCGGCTGCTGTTGCCACGACTCCCCTCAAGCGACTGTTGTTGCCACGACTCCCCTCCGGCGGCTGCTGTTGCCACGAATCTTCTCCAGCGGGCCAGCAATATCCCCACCACCTCTAGTCTTCCCACCATCGACTGTTGCCTGGTCGTGAGCCCGGTAGACCATCTCGAAGCCGACTACGTCGAAGCAGCGGTCACCGCCGAGGCCGCGTGAGCCTCGAACTCTTCCCTGAACCGCTGTCTCCTCAGCTACCACCGGAAAATCCCTGGAAGACGTTGTTGTGCACCACCTCACCCTCACCCTGACCTGTATCGACCACTGCCACCACCATTGCCAACCACACACCAACGCCACGACCTTCCCCACGCCGCTGCAATATTACTCCGGCCATCCTACACCACCAGCATCACCCTCCTTCACCACCAGCATCACTACTGCCGCCACCTTGGCTGGCTCCCACCCTCCGGCCAACATGTTTCCCATCTTCATTATCAACTTCACTATTCTTACCCTCAACAACATCACCCTCAGCCTGGCCGTCCAGCAATTCGACGAGTCGCCGTCGACCCCTCGACCTCTGTCACCAATACCTCCCCCACCTCGTGACGACATCACTCCGGGCAACCACCCCGGCGTGCTGCCGTGCCGCCGTGCCACCGCCAAGGTAAACACTCCCCCTCTCTATGTGTTATAGCATGTTATTATGGTCAATTTAGTAATAATATTTATTGTGTATATAACTTAGTTAATTTTAGGGTTTAAGAAGTTGAAATGTTGATATTTAGGGTTTTCGAATGCCAGGTGTGAATCTTGGAGTTTATTACATGAAATAAAATGCATGAATGGTTGTAAATGACCTAGAACTATTTAAGGGTTGCTATACATTGAGATTTTAGGATTTTGTGATGCATGAGTTTAAGGTTTATTATATCTCAACATGTGCGATTAATGGTTAAATGCTAAATAGAGATTTTAGGATCATTACATGCAATTGATGGTATGCGAATGCAATAAAATTTTATGGTTTGTTGTGACAAAATATCTACTTTGATGGTTAAGTGATAAATATATGAGTTTAGGGTTAAAAAGCCATACGAGACTTTGGGATTGATTTGATTATTATATGCAATTGGTCATCGTGGATGAGCGGATTTAAATTGTTATGGAATGATGCTGAGGATATTAAAACAATAATTGTCATTGAGGAGCTGGTTAACTATTATAAAAATTGTAGGGTGATATCAACCCATTGATTAATATGGAAAGCTTAGTAAATAATAATTATTTATTTTGAGGATGACATATTTAAATATGCGGAATAACGTCTGTGAAGACCAGGGAAAAATTGGAGGATTTAACATACTTGAATTACTGAACATTGTGATGAATATAGTGAGATTGATGATTTTGTCTGATAATTTTATACAGGTAATTAATCAGATTAGATGTAACATACCTTTAGTCAACCTTGGTCAACCCTCTAGATTAGTGTCTATGTGACTTGTAACTAAGATTGTAGCATATGCTAGACGTGTGTCGCATCTTATTTTAGCCGCGTGTTAGTCTATTGATTGAGCTTGTATCTCGTCTCTAAGTACTACGGGACCCGCGAATTTGGACGTGGTACCGGATCCCCATCTTCAGCAGCCGGACGCAGGCAAGTGTACCTTGCCACCCTGTATTTCAGTTACAGATATTTTATTATTTTATTATGTACATTGTGTGCGTGTTTGATTAAGATCGTTACTTCACGTCCGGATCACAACCGGGTGCAGACGTTCGTCGTAACGTCTTATAACGAATGTTAGATGTTTATAACACCTCGATGTACGTACCTGAGTACATCGTCACCCCAAGACACATTCATACACTATTATCGTGCCAAATTTCTTGTATCCTGATAATGACATCATGATCGAAGACTGTGACGACCTTAGGGTCGCGTATGTTGGGGCTGTCGAGGTCGAAGGTGGCCGGAGCTGCTCGGTTGAAGCCGGGGATGGCGGTGGAGTGGAGTGGCCGGGGAAGAGGGTTCACGACAGAGGAAGCGGCGGAGGCTGGTGGCAATCTCTGGAGTGGTCGAAGGATGGTGGTTCGGTGGGGGCGGCTCGGGTCGAGGGAAGTGGAGGCGGTGGTCGGGTGGCCGAAAATGGCAGTGGCGGTGGTGAAGGGTGTTCGGTGATGGTGGTGATCGATGGTGGCGGAGATGGCGTTTAAATAGGGAAGAGGCCGACGACGATTACAAGGAGGGGATCCGGAGGGTCGGGGCAGTTACAGGAGTGAAGGGTCGGCGGTTACAGGCGGAGGCGAGCGGTCGGGTGGCCGCGGAGAGGAAGCGGCGGGGGATCGGGGAAGAGGGATTTACTGTAGCAGCGGGTAGGGTTTCGGGTTGGCGGGTCGGGTCCAGATCCGACCCGACCCATTAAGGTTTGGGTTTAATTAGGTTCGGTTCAGCATAGGTTTGGTTTGGTTTATTTAGGGTTTAAATCGGTTTTATTTGGTATAAGTTGGTTTATTTAAAAACTAAGTTTTTAGGTCTTTTAAAAATAGTTCTAGGGTCCAATAAAATCGAGAAAAATTACCATATGTCTAATATTTTATTTTACACCCAAAAATATTATTTTTATAATATTTTAATATTAAATAAAATCATAAATTTATTTAATTTCTGAAAATATTTATTTTAATTAGTTAAAAATCATAAAAAATTCCCGAAAATTTATTTTTAAATTCTGAAAAATCTGGGAGTTTACAATACCCGTATATAGAAATATGGTAGTGACAAGTCTACCCTCCTTAGAAAAAATTTGTCCTCAAAATTTAAGGAAAGAACTAACACTACAGCAAGCAATCACAACAAGCAAGAAAGAACGATACCTCACGGCTCAAAGAAGTAAGGGTATCGCTCGTGCATCTCGTCTTTCCTCTCCCAGATAAACTCTTCCGAAGAGTGATGCCTCCACGCAACGCATACCAAGGGAGTCATCTTGTTCCGCAATATCTTCTGCCTGCGATCCAGAATCTCTACTAGTTGCTCTAGGTAGCTGAGAATCGGACCCACCTCAATCTCCGAGTGATCTAATACGTGACTAGGATCTACCATGTACCATCTCAGCTGTGACACATGGAACACATTATGTACTCCCTCCAGTGCAGGCAGCAAGTCTAGTCTGTAGGTCACTACACCGACCCTCGCAAGAACACTTAAGGGTCCAATGTACCATGGAATAAGCTTTATGCCTCCACCAAAGAGAATCGTGTCCCGTGTCGGTAAAATCTGCAAGAACACCAGATCGCCAACCTAGAACAATACAGCCTTAACACTTAATCTAAAAAAGCAATCATAAGTAGTACAAACAAAACCTATACCTCAAACTCTAAGGTTCTCCGGTGGCTATCGACCCAATGCCGTTGTCTGTCCTGCGCCACCAGAAGTCTATCTCTAATGAGATTCACCTTCTCGGTTGCATCCATAATCATCTCTAGTCCCAATAAGGCTCTCTCACCAACATCATCCCAAGATAAATGAGTACGACATCTCTGTTCATACAATGCCTCAAATGGTAACATCTCAATACTGGCCAGGTAACTGTTATTGTAAGAAAACTCTACCAGGTGAAGATGATCTTCTCATGAGCCTTTAAAATCCAAAACACAAGTATGAAACATATCCTTAAGAGTCTGAATAGTCATTTTCGATTGTCCGTCTGTTTGGGGGTGATATGCGGTACTGAACTTGAGTTGGGTGCCCAAGCTAGCCTGTAAACTCCTCCAAAAGTGGGATATGAAGAGACTATCCCGATCTGAGACAGTGCTCATAGGAACTCCATACAATCTGATAATCTTTCGCATATACATCTCCGCTAGATTCTCCGTAGACGTACCCACTTTAAATGGCAAGAAGTGGGCAAATTTGGTCAACCTGTCTACGATGACCCAAATCGCTTCTTTTTTTCCTAGAGAATGTGGAAGCCCTGAAACAAAATTTATACTAACATGCTCACACTTTCACTCTGGAAAAGAGAAAGGCTAAAGTAAACCACCTGGCATCTGCCTCTCTGTCTTTACCTGCTGGCACACTAAATATCTGGATACGAAGCGCGCTATCTCCCGCTTCATACCATACCACCATACATGCTCCCTTAGATCTCTATACATCTTGTTGGCACCTTGATGCATACAGTAATGGGATAGATGCGCCTTCTTAAGAACCTCCTCGCATAACGCCTTACTCCGTACACACAATCTGGTACCATGTCACAATAATCTATCCTCAGCAATAGTGAAGTCCTCTGATAATTTTATCCAAACCTGTGCTCTAATACTCCTCAGAGACTCATTATCATACTATGTAGCTCTGATCTTGTCCTTCAGCTCAGACTATATCTATAATCCCCATATCTCTTGACACTAGGTACCAGCACCTCAATACACAAGCTCTCAAGATCGGCCAATAAATGTCTGTCTGTCGTCAAGTATATGGCTACTAGATACCTGCTCAAGGCATCAGCAACTACGTTGGCCTTCCCTGGATGGTACTGCAATAATATGTTGAAGTCCTTCATCAGCTGTAACCATCGTCGATGTCTCATGTTCAACTCTTTCTATATAAACGCGTACTTCAAGCTCTTGTGGTCTGTAAAGATCTCCATACGTTCTCCGTACAAATAATGTTTCTACAGTTTTAGAGCAAAGATGACTGCTTCCAACTCCAAATCGTGGGTAGGATAATTTTTCTCATGAGGATATAATTTCCTGGAAGCATAGGAAATCACCTTCCTATTCTGCTGCAAGACACAACCCAAACCCTTCCTTAAAGCATCACTATAGATAGTGAATCCACCTGATCATGATGGCAACGTCAATACTAGTGCTGTCATCAATCTCTTCTTCAGCTCATCAAAAGCGGACTGACACTCCTCTGACCAGAAAAAATCTACATCCTTCCTGGTCAGCCTAGTTATCGGCTCTGCAATCCTGGAGAAGTCCTTTATAAACCTCATATAATACCCTGCTAGCCCCAGAAAACTCTTGATCTCTGTCAATAAACTTAGAGTATCCCATGACTCCACTACCACGATCTTCTTTGGGTCCATTGAGATCCCATCACCTGTGATCACATGACTAAGAATTTTAACCTTGTCAAGGAAGAACTCACTCTTCAAGAGCTTGCCATAAAGCTTCTCCTTCCTGAGAGTCTCTAGAACTATCCTCAGGTGCTTCTCCGAGGTCTTCGAATATACCATAATATCATCAATAAATACAACCACGAACTTATCAAGGTACTGGTGGAACATCTTATTCATCAGATTCATGAATATCTCCGGGGTATTGGTCAACCCAAACGGCATCACCATGAACTCAAACTATCCATACCGAGTCCGAAAAGCTGTCTTCGAAATATCCTCCTTCTTTACTTTTACCTGGTGGTAGTTCGACCTCAAGTATATCTTCGAGAATACCTTCTCTCTGCTCAATTGATCGAAGAGATCATCAATCCTCAGCATATTTGTTCTTGATAGTGAGGTTGTTCAGAGCCCTATAGTCGATACACATACGTACCGACCCATCCTTCTTTGGTACAAAGAATACCGGAGCACCCTATGGTAATGAACTGGATCTAATAAAGCCTTTATCCTACAACTTATTCACTTGCTTCTTCAACTGTACTAGTTCGCTATTATTGACTCTGTAGATGTGCTGAGATATCAGCTCTGTACCTGGCACCAAGTCTATAGAGAACTCCATATCTTGGTCTAGCGGTAACCCCAATAAATCATCCGGGAAAACATCCATATACTCTACTATTAATGGATGTGGCAGCTCCTTCTCTTCCACCATGGCTCCACAGATGGCATCCTTACTCTACTCCGTTGCTCCTCTGGCAATCTCAAACTTTAGCTGTGTTGACGGTAAAAAAAAAACTCTACCTCCACAATAATCTATACTAGCATGGTGCCTACTCAACCAATCCATCCCAAGTACAATATCGTATCTCGGAAGTGACATTACGAGTAAGAATGCACTCAACTTACGATATCCCAATATAACTCTCTGATTCTTACAAACATCACTAACCAGGATAATGCTACCCCCAGTGGTGATCTTCAAGTCCTAGTCAAAGGGTCAGCCTCTAAACGATGCTTAAGAGCAAAAGATACATATACAAAACTATGGGAAGCACCAGAATCAAATAAAATATAAGCTGGAATATAATTAAGAAGAACTGAACCTGATATCACAACTCCGACTGGCTCCTCCTCCTCAACTGTCATAGCGAAAGCTCGAACTCACTGTGTACCTATCTGATGCTGTTGGTGCTGGGTAAACCCCTGCTGCTGGGTTGGTAAAGGAGGTCCCCTCTGCTAAATCGCAGGTGGCCTCGCTGGTGCTCTTTGCTTCGGTGTTGTTCCCTGAGCTGCTTGAACCAGATCCAATAGACACTCCCTCAACTGGTGGCCAGACTCTCCACAATAGAGGCATACTCTAAGCCTCTTCCTGCAGACCTCCCGTGTATGCCCAATCTTCCCACAGTGAGTGCACTGCGGGGCCTGTTGTGCCGGTCTTGGGGCCAGGTGTGCCTGCTGCACTAGTGCTTGGAATGGTACATAAAACTGCTATCTCTACGACTGAAAGGTCCTTTGCTACTGGAAGTAGGGTCGCTTAGATGGACCCGCACTACTGCTTGCTCCCTCCGATGTGTCTCTTGTCCTCTTGGACTTGAGCTACACGTCATCCTCAGCCCTTTATGCATCTATCAGGATCTCCTCGAATGTAGTTATGCATTGTCCCCTAGTGAGAGATTTGACCTCCCTGGTCAAACCCTTTCGAAACTTTCTAGCCTTCCCTTGGGGGTTTCGCCCCTTCACAAATCTACCTAATCTATAGAACTCTATGGCATACTTGTCTACTGTCATGATCCCCTGGACGAGGTCCTAGAACTGGCTCTCAAGGGAACTCAGAGCTATGTCCGGAAAGAAATTCTCCTTGAAAATCTCTTTAAAAGTTTCCAAGTTAATCCTGGCACCGCAATCCTCGGGCCTGTACGGAACCATGTCAGGGCAATGTCAAACATCTGGATGCCCGCTGTCTCTACCTGTAGACTCTGCAGAATCTGTGACAGTCGTAGGTTCCTCTCTATGTTTTTAACCTAATCATCGGTGTATAAGATCTCCTCTGTTCCCTTGAAGTCCTTGGGCCCCATCCTCTTCAAATCAATAATGGTACCCGGCCTCGGCTGTTGTGGGACTGGATAAAGTGGTACCACCTGTGGTTGAACTAGGGCAACCCTCTCTTGTTACTACCCAATTCTAAAAAATAGGATTTTCTTTTTTTTATTTGATAAATTGTGTATTGATCATAAATAATTATATTTATATTTAATAAGTTGGTTGTATTATTTTTGTATTAGTTATTTTAGGATTTTGGCTAGTCTGGACCCATGTCAGACCCTAGTGGACCCATGTCAGACCCAACCAAAACCCTTGTCAGACTTATTTATTGGGTTGGAATAGTTATTATTTTTTATTAGTTAAATTGGAGAGTTTTGGATTAGTTAGAATGCATTTAGAAAACCCTAAACCTAAACCCGAGTTTGGATGTATTAGTGGAGGGTATTTTAGTTATTGTGTTATGTTTACAAACCCTAACCCTATATTTTTATATGGCCGACCCTTTCCCCCATTCCATTTTATTTCTTTTACTTCATTTTTCTTCTTCCCTTCTCCTTCTTCACTTCTTTCCATTTACTTTTCTCCATTTCAAGTAAGTTCTTCACTTTTCTCTTCCTTTACTTCCTTCATTTGTTTTCCTCTTTAATGTAAACCCTAACCCTTCACTTTCCCCTAACCTAGGTGTGTAGAGCCTAGACTTGGTGTAGAGGCTGGCTTGAGAGTAGTGATTTCTAGGTTTTGGAGACTTTGGTCTAGGAATTCCAACTCCCAAGAGATAAACCCTAACTTTCCTCTTAATAATTACTTTAATATAGTATAATTAGTAGTTTAGAACCTTCCTAGACCTTAGGGCTACCCATGGAAGAAAGTTAGAACTTGTTTGGTTGTATTTGGAGACTTTGACATTAGATTTTGTGTCAATTTTGGGTAAAATCCGAGATTGGTCCAATTTTGGGTGATGTCCTAGGTTAAACGGACCTAGGTAGATGTACTTGGGTGTCTTGAGGGTAAGTACGTGTCCCCGTTCGGACACGTGAGATAGTATCACGGAGTTTTGGACGTTTTGGGCAATTTGGGAGTTTTTCGTCGCCGTGGATTCCACATACATGTGGAATTTTGCCACGGACCTAGAATCAGAGAGTTAGCATTTTTTTGAGGTTCAAGACATTGATTAGAACTCGTGGGTAAATTTTGGGTCAATTCCGAGTAGGTTTGGTGTGCGTTTCACGAGGTATCACGAGCCACACACCAAGTGTTCGTAGAAATGATCAAATGGCCATTTCGACTTGGTTTTTAGGTTTCGGGCTTGTGCACTTGTTGGTTTAGCTTCGAAAAATGTGTATTAGAGTTTTCAAGTTGTATTTTATATATATATATATATATATATATATATATGTGTATATATATGCATATGGGTGGTTGTGTGTGAGTTGAGTGTGTTTGTGTGTTAGTGTGTGTGTTGTGTGTGAGTGTGTGGTTATGTAGATATATATATATATATATGTGTGTGTGTGTGTGTGTGTGTGTGTGTGTGTGTGTGTTTGTATATATATATATGTGTGTTTATATATATATATATATATATATATATATATATATATATATATGTGTGTGTGTGTGTGTGTGTGTGTGTGTGTGTGTGTGTGTGTGTGTGTGTATATATATGTGTGTGTGTGTGTGTGTGTGTGTGTGTGTGTGTGTGTGTGTGTGTGTGTGTGTATTTAAGTGTGTGCATATATATGTGTGTCGTAGAGTGAGTGAGTTAGAGAGGGGAGGGAGAGATGAGAAGAGCATAGCAGCAGCAAAAGGGGGCTGCAGCAGCAACTGCAGGCATCAGCAGCAGCAGCAGCAACAACAGCATGGCAGCAGTAGCATTTTGTAGTAGCATCAGCAGCAGTAGCATTAGGAGCATCAGCAGCAATAGTAGTAGGTAGTAGCAGCAGCAGAGATTAGAGAGAGAGAGAGAGAGAGGTAGAGAGAGAGAGAGAGAGAGATGGGTAATAGATATATAGATATATGTATGTATGGTTATATATATAGATATGCATGTAGATATGCATATGTATTAGATACATATATATTTACCTTGATAGATAGCTAGATATGTACATATAGGTATAGCTAGCTAGTTAGTTAGTGAGTTGAGATGGGTAGGTGAGGTATCTCGATACATTAAGATATTAAGGTATCTCAATACCTTGAGATACTCAAGGTATTGGGTATCGGGGCGAGGTATTGGGCATTTGTCTAGGATTGGGATTAGGGTTGGGTTTATATATATATATATATATATATATATATATATATATATATATATATATATATCTGTGTGTGTGTGTGTGTGCGTGTGTGTGTGTTAGTATATACATTAGTGGGTATATGCGAGGTGTATAGCTTAGGTTGAGGTGTCGGATACCGAGGGTATCCCGGTATCTCAAGGAGGCGAGTTTGAGGGTTTACTAGCTTAATGAGCTAGTTTTGACCTAGAATTTTAGGGACACCCTAGTTTGACCTAGAGTTGACCATAATTGCCCCGGTTGACCGCCAAAGTCAATATTTGACCTAGTTTTGGCCCAGAGTTGACTTTTTGGACCTCAGGTTGACTTTTTGATCCAGATTTCACCGGTTTGACCCGTTCGACCTAGAACAACCCTAGAAGCTTATTTTTAGTTATTTTATATCAGGTTAACTCTTTAGAACCCTGTTTAATCTTGCTTTTCACAATAGGTCTTTGCGACGCCAGTCCGGATCTCGATCCTCACCAGTTTCTCAGGACGTTAGGCGAGTACTTACCTCTGATTGTTTTTATTTCATGATAGCGTTTATATCACCTATTCTAGAACTGTAATACTTGATTCTGACATATTGTTTCACGAGCTGGTACTAGTTGGATCCCGTCATGAGATATTATCCTCCCTTACCGTGTTCAACGGGTACTCTATCACGTGTATTTTATCATGTGCTTCGGGTATTGATTTTCATGTGCTATCATGTGCTTCGTGTGCTCTCGCCTTCATGTGCACGAGTTATTTATCATGTACATAGCGTATCGTAGTTGGATCCAAGAGTATTAGTGGGAGAGGGGAGTAGAAGTTGGTTATGTGATCAAATCCAAACAGTATTCATGTGTATGTCGGTTATGCAACTCACGCATAACGGAGTTATCGTAGATTAAATTATGTGCAACCTAAGCCGATCACATAACGAACTTGTGCTCAAGGTACTTAGCTAGTATTACTATTTTTTTCACATGTAGTTACTTCTCTACTACTTGTATTGTTCGACCAGTTTTACATTACAGTTACTTCATCAGTTTCACCATGTATTTACTTTCCTGTGCATTATGTATTCTTTTCTATTGCTAGTCATGTACACCTTACCATGTATTTGGAGTTGCTTTCAGAATTATGTACTTCGCTCCAATCATGACTGGATATATTTTTCAGAGGATCCTGAGGATTTTTGCCCGACCTACTACGGGCCAGGTGTTGACGAGTGTTGCGACCCTGAGATTGAGGAGGAGCCCGTCCCATCTGAGGAGACGCCGCTAGCGCCCTAGTATAGCTAGGTGGGTTTCACTGGGTTGTTCCCAGTTGGTATTTTGGATGACTATATTATTATTATTATTTTGCTACTGTGTGATGTTGTAGACTCTTAGACTTGGACTGTATATTTTGGATATTGTACTTGGTCTTTCTTTGGTTCTTTGTTTCTTTGTTGATATCTTATCGTGCTTTACTCTTCCCCTAGTTATTATGATTGAGTTTATATATATCATATTGTTGCCCTCCTTTTGGAGAGGTTATCTTGACAGGTTATTGTGAGTTATAGATAGTTGTGACCTAGAACGGACCTAGACAACGTTCTACCACCAATTCTGCGACGTAGGCTGGACGTACCCACGACTTATGTCCAATTTTTTGGGTGCGGGTTATGACACATTTTTGGTGGCAGCCCACACAGGTCTAGTTTCTAGGTCTACCTGCGATAGGATATAAGATATAGGCTGAGAGAGTGTGTGCTCAATCATAACTAGGACCCTTCCTGATCTTTTGCTATATTTAATTTTTCTGAAATTGTTTTCTTTTAAAATATTATTGTCCTTCTTGCACCGTATTGACTTCTTTGGATCTGTGTTCAGGATGCCTCCGAAGATACGGTCTCACCGTACCGTTCCAGCAGCTGCCACTGAGAGGTTTGCTACCTCTCGTCCTGCTCAACTTCAGGCAGCTGCTACCGCTCCACTCGCCACTCCTGCGGTTGATGGAGCATCTGCTTCTCTCGGAGATCCTCTTCCACCTGTCGATCCGAGAGCTACCCCAGTTGTTTCGGTGGTACCTTCTCCACCACCTCCTGCACCAGTAGACGTCGCACAGTTGTTTGCGTTCTTCAGAGAAATGATGGATGCGCATCACCGCCAGGCAGACGTGATGAGGTTGGGCATTGAGAATGCTCACCAGGTGGCCATAACGACAGTAGACAGAGTGGCTCAGATCCAGCCACAGGCAGACCAGGCACAGCATCTGAGGCCAGGCAACATCATTGACTTCCAAAGGATGCGGCCCATGGAGTTTTGGGGTACAGAGGGGATCATGTACACGAATGACTGGATCGAGCACATTGAGGGGATCTTCAGACTCGCACTGATCCCAGCCAACATGCAGATAGAGGCAGCGGGCAGCCAGATGTTCGATCTTGCCCTTACTTGGTACCCTACTGACACGAGGATAGCGGTACCGAAACTAAATTGGGAGTCTTTCAAGAGGCTTTTCAAGGAGAAGTTCTTTTCGGATGTGGCTCTTAGTGCTTTGGAGAGCCAATTTGAGGCACTCGTCCAGGGAAGCATATTGGTAGACGAGTATGCAGCAGAGTTCTGCCGTCTGGGCAGGTTTGTAGAGGGCTTGAGCGAGGCAGCGAAGGCGCGGAAGTTCCACAAAGGTTTGGTCATGGCGGTCAAGTCCTTGACGAGGAGTGACCGCGAGGCAACCTTCGAGCAGATTGTGAGTGATGCTTAGAGGGCTGAGGACGACTTGGAGCTGAAGACCAAGATGAGTAGAGATGCTTCTGGAGCAGGAAGCAGTGCGGGCCCATCCAAGAGGCCCTATTTCCAGCAGACCCAGCAGCACCAGGGTCAGGGTCGTGCGCCTTTCCGGCAGGCGCCCCGGCAGCAGAGGCAGGGACAGCAGCAGGGTCCGAGGCAGCCCATCACTTGCCCTTTCTGTAGGAAGCTGGGGCACGGATAGGATATTTGTAGGAAGAGGCTGGGCAGATGCTTGTTATGTAGTGCAACAGATCACCAGTTAAGGGATTGTCCTTCAGCACTCGCTCGTACAGCTCAGGGCAGAGGAGCCGCTTAGAGGGGACCAGCCAGAGCACCTGTAGTACAGCAGAGAGGACAGCCTTTGCAGACTCAATAGCAGAGGTTTGCCCAGCACCAGTAGCAGCACCGAGGAGGACAGCAAGGGCGAGCTTTTGCCCTGACTGTAGAGGAGGCCGAGCCTGTTGGTGATGTGGTCTCAGGTTCTGTTCTTCTTGATTCTCTTCCAGCACTTGCTTTATTTGATTCTGTTGCTTCCCATAGCTTTCTATCTGTATCTTTTGCTGTTAGACACCATCTTATTGTTGAACCTTTAGCTAGACTCTGCAAGATCACGACCGAGGGTGGTATCATTGTCATGACCCGCACCCGGACATTAGGGCACGAGTGCGTGGGCACGTCCAGCCTACGCCGCAGTGTCGGCGGTAGTACGCTGTCTAGGTCCTATTCACAGGTAATTTATAATCTATCTCATCCACAGTAAAGTAAATAGACAAGGAAATGACAGGGAAACAGAAATGATAAGATTTCATAAACAAAATATGATATACAAATCCATGGTTTAATACAGAATCCAGAAGATAAATCGAGGATAAACCCGATTGCTGTGCTGAAAGGAAGTACTAGCTAACTGGCTACTACTCCTCAAAAGTAGTCTCCTGAGTAGGGACAGGCTCCTCAGATGTATCACCTGCTATGCCATATGGGTGGGGGCAAAGTTCTCATCATCACCTAAAACAACGGATCCAGTCAGGAAAGGAGCAAAGTACACAATGCACAACAAGATTAACTAAATATTTATGACAATTAGGAAAGAAATTGACTAAGTATCATGTTGAGAATATGCATAAATAAGTAATAACCATAACTAGGAGTTAAATGCTGTAAATCAGGGGTATGGATAAAACAGGAATATAATGAGACAGGAAAAATGGAACTACAACAAGATAACAGGAACTGCAACAAGACAAGAAACTATGTGTGTAAACTTGTGTATTTAGAATACATAGTTGGCATGTAGGGGTTTATAAGGCTAATCTGGCCGTCCTAGGCGGCTATTAAACAGGATAATCGAGATCTGGCTGATGGACAGTCGTGTACCAACAGCTATTAAACAGGAACAGGGGGAAGGGTAAACTACATGCCTTCTAGTATTCTCCCACCCGACATGAAAAGCAAGACATGAAATACAGTATCCAAGACATGAAATTTAGTGTTCTAGCACTACGTGTAATCATCAAGGGTACTAGTAGAGCAGGGAATTAACTATCACAATATAAAGATTAAACTTGAAGTGCAGGTACTTGCCTGTTGTTTGGATCCAATTACAGTTTTGTATCTCGGGAAAATTTTCCAAAAATGAGTCCGGATGCTGAAATAAACATTACCATCATGCTCAGAAGATATCAAATAGATAGAAATGCCTGTCCTTGGGTCCAATTTGGAGACAAGGGCAAAAACGACAATTTTGGGTCAAACGGGGTCCGCATGTGGGCCCTGCTTTGCACCGAAAAATGTGTCAGGGTCAAAGGTCTCCAAATTCACCAAACTTAGTGTCAACAGGTCAGGAACAATGATACGAACCCAACGGAACTTCCAGAATTGGATTCCGATGAGCCGATCACAAAATCGCCCGTCGAACGGGGCCTGTGGGGCCCACGACACGCGATTTCGTCAACGTTCTCAGAATCGAACCAAACTTGGGTCACAGGACCAGCGTATCTCTACGAGTCCGATGGCGCAAGTTTTGTTTCGATCCAACGTGTGTACAAGAAGTTAGGGCGAATTGCAGAAAAGTCGGATACGGGGCGATGTCCGCGGATACGCGTTGATTCCGGTGTGCACGCACACCCGAATCAGCTTCCGCAAAATCTCACAAGTCCGTATCGACGGCGCGTACGTATCTGTGAAGACCGCACGCGACCAAGTCGTCCCGTTTGGCGGGGCGTACCCAGTTCCGGGATGAAACGGGTCGATATTTTTTCTGTTTTTGGATCGCGGTGTGCGATCACCACAGGACGCGATTCCCCGAGCGGTTTATCCGGGCACCGAGTGGGTCATACAGGCTTCGTAACGCAATTTACGGAATTAAAAACAGGGCAGCGAGGAGAAAGATATGAGTACCTGAACAGGGCCCAAAAATTGGGTTTGCCCGTATCCGACATGACACAGGACACTGTGTCCTGTGTCCCTGTGTCCGATTTGGGAAAAATAGGTTTAGGGTTCAGGGATCCGGCGAGAACGGCGGCTTGGGAGGCGGAGGAGGGCGGCGCCGCTGCGGGGGAGGCCGAGGGCGACTCATCGGGGGCGGGGACGGTCGGCAGCGGCTGCCGGAGGCGAGCTCGACCGCTGCCGCTGGCTGCTGTGGCTCGACGCCGGAGGGGAGGAGGAAGGAGGAGGAGAGGGGACAGCTGTGGGGCGGTGAGGCGACGACGTCGGAGGGGACTGGACGCGCCGGCGAGGGCGGGCACGGCGGCGGAGGAGGGAGGAGTTCTGGGGGAGGGATGGCCGGAGACGGGGGCTTTAAATAGGCGGAGAGGGAGGTCTGGGAGGCCGGCGAAGGCGGAGGACGTATCGTCGAGCCCGGGCGGAGCGGAAGAGGGGGGGCTGGCGGCCGGAGGCGGCGGGAAACGCGGCGGAGCGGTTCAGGCGGGGGACCGGATCGTGGGGATGGGGGCGGGTCAGGCGGGTTCGGGTCGGGTCGGGTTCGGGTCCGACCCGAACCCGTTATGGTAATGGGCCGCGGGTTGGCTGATGGGCCGGGCTGGGCCGGTTAAAACAATAATAATAATAATAATAATAATAATAATAATAATAATGAATAAATAGTTTTTAGGTAATTAAAAATAGGTCTGGGTTCCAATAAATTTCAGGAAAATTGCCCTAAGTCCAGTTTTTCATTTTACACCCAAAAATATTATTTTCATAATATTTTAATATTATTTATTAATAATTAAAAATCATTTAATAATTAAGAACCCTGATTTTAATTACAGAAAATTCCCAGAAAATTCCAGAAAATTATGAAAAATCCCAATTTAAAAATTCTTGCAAATCTGGGGGTTTACAATCATCCTAGTCAGTGATGTCTGCAGAGACCGGAGAGTTACCTTGGAAGACCGAGAGTTGAGTGTGTGCCTACTCGTAATGCCACTTCCGAGCTATGATATTGTACTCAGGATGGATTGGTTGAGTATGCATTGTGCTCGTATAGATTATCGTGGAGGCAGAGTGTTGTTTAGTCTGCCGGGAGAGCCAGAGTTTGAGTTTGCCAGAGGAGCAACGAGGAAGAGTGAGGGAGTCTTCTGTGGAGCCCTGGTGGTAGAGTAGAGGTTGCCACATCCATTGATAGCGGAGTTCATGGATGTCTTTTTGGAGGAGTTGCCAGGGTTACCTCCGGACAGAGATATGGAGTTCTCTATAGACTTTATGCCAGGCGCAGAGCCGATCTCCCAGCACATCTATAGAGTCAACAACAGTGAGCTGGTAGAGTTGAAGAAGCAGGTGGATGAGCTTCAGGACAAGGGATTTATTATATCTAGTTCTTTTCTGTGGGGTGCTCCGGTACTTTTTGTGTCGAAGAAGGATGGGTCGATACGGATGTGTATCGACTACAGGGCTCTGAACAACCTCACAATCAAGAACAAGTATCCGTTGTCGCATATTGATGATCTCTTTGACCAGTTGAGCGGAGCGAAGGTATTTTCCAGGATTGATCTGAGGACAAGCTACCACCAGGTGAAGGTCAGGAGGGAGGATATTCCGAAGACGGCTTTTCAGACCAAGTATGGATAGTATGAGTTCGTGGTGATGCCGTTTGGGTTGACTAATGCCCTTGCAGTGTTCATGAATATGATGAACAAGGTGTTCCATCAGCATCTGGACAATTTTTTGGTGGTATTTATATATGACACCTTGGTGTATTCGAAGACCCCAGAGGAGCATGAGAAGCATCTGAGGATAGTGCTGGAGACTCTCAGGAAGGAGAAGCTTTATGGAAATCTTTCAAAGTACGAATTCTTTCTTGACAAGGTTGAATTCCTTGGTCATGTGGTGACAAAATAGGGAATCTCAGTAGATCCGAGGAAGATTATGGCAGTTGAGGCATGGAGTGCTCCGAGTTCAGTAGCAGAGGTCAGGAGTTTCCTGGGGCTGGCAGGTTACTACAGGAGATTTGTTCAAGATTTTTCCTAGATTGCAGAGTCGTTGTCTAGGCTGACCCGGAAGGACGTGGAGTTTGTTTGGTCAGAGGAGTGCCAGGTCACCTTTGATGAGCTGAAGAGCAGGTTGACGACAGCTCCAGTATTGATGTTGCCATCAGGGTCTGGAGGATTTACTATCTATAGTGATGCATCAGGAAAGGGACTGGATTGTGTGTTACAGCAGAATGAGAGGGTGATTGCCTATGCTTTCAGGCAATTACGTCCTCATGAGAAGAACTACCCTACCCACGATTTGGAGTTGGCAGCGGTCATCTTTGTTCTGAAGTTGTAAAAATACTATTTATACGGAAAGCGTGTGGAGATCTTCACTGACCACAAGAGCTTAAAGTATGTGTTTACCCAAAAAGAGTTGAACATGAGACAGAGGAGATGGTTGGAGTTGATGAAAGACTTTGACATATTATTGTAGTACTATCCAGGAAAGGCGAACGTAGTTGCGGATGCTCTGAGCAGGTATCTGGTAGCTATGTGCCTGACTACAGATCGTTATCTTCTGGCAGATCTAGAGAGCTTAGGCATTGAGGTGATAGTGCCTGGAGTTGAGATGCAGATATGGGGACTGTAGATTCAGTCAGAGTTGATAGACCGGATCAGGGCTACACAGTTTGAGGATGAGTCCCTGAGGAGCATCAGGGCGCAGGTTCAGATTGGATTATCAGATGACTTCACCATTGCTGATGATGGTTCATTGCGATACAGTACCAGGTTGTGTGTGCCGAGTGGGTCATTGCGTGAGAAGGTTCTTCAAGAGGTGCATCGATCCCAGTACTCTATGCATCCAGGTGCCAACAAGATGTATAAAATCTGAGAGAGCATGTATGGTGGTACGAGATGAAGCGGGAGGTAGCATACTTTGTATCCCGATGCTTAGTGTGCCAGTAGGTGAAGGCGGAGAGGCAGAGGCCAGGAGGGTTGCTCCAGCCATTACCCATTTCGGAGTGGAAATGGAAGCATGTGACCATGGATTTTGTTTTTGGGCTTCTCGTTCTCTAGGAGGGAAGGATACGATTTGGGTCATCGTAGACAGGTTGACCAAATTGGCCCACTTTCTACCATTCAAAGTGGGTACGTCTACGGAGAGACTAACAGAGATGTATGTGCGCCAGATAGTCAGACTGTATGGAGTTCCTGTGAGCATAGTATCAGACTGGGATAGTCATTTTACTTCGTATTTCTAGAGGAGTCTGCAGGCTAGCTTGGGCACCCAGCTCAAGTTTAGTACTGCATATCACCCACAGACAGACGGTCAGTCAGAGAGGACCATTCAGACACTCGAGGACATGCTTCGCACTTGGGTTCTCGATTTCAGAGGCTCTTAGGGGGACCACTTGCACTTGGTAGAGTTTGCTTACAACAACAGCTACCAAGCCAGTATCGAGATGTCACCATTCGAGGCATTGTATGGATGGAGGTGTCGCACTCTGTTATCATGGGATGATGTAGGCGAGAGAGCTTTGCTTGGCCCGGAGATGGTGGTGGATACGACGGAGAAGGTCAAGCTCATTAGAGATAGACTTCGGGTGGTGCAGGACAGGCAGCGGCATTGGGCCGATAGCCACCGACGACCTTTGGAGTTTGAGGTATAGCTTAGAATTTAGATTTTGTTCTTGTGTTTGCTTGTGTTTGCTTGTGATTGCTTGTTTTAGATTAAGTGCTGAGACCTTGTTTGTGCTATGTTGGTGATCTGGTGTTCCTGAGGATTTCTTCGATGCGGGGCACTATTTGCTTCGGTGGAGGCGGGAAGCTTAACCCATGTTTCATCGGACCCTTCAGCATCCTTGAGAGGGTCAGCCTGTGGCGTATAGGCTAGATTTATCGCCTATGCTAGAGGGTGTTCATGATGTGTTCCACGTGTCGCAGTTGAGACGGTATATGGCGGATCCCAATCACGTATTGGATCACTCAAAGATCGTGGTGGGCCCTACTCTTAGCTATTCAGAATAGCCGGTGGAGATTCTGGATCGACGGAAGAAGGTATTGAGGAACCGGACTATTCTTTTGGTTTGCGTCGCGTGGAGGTATCACTCTCCAGGTGAGTCGACCTGGGAGAGGGAGGATAAAATGCGCGAGCGATACCCTTATCTTTTCGAGCCCTGAGGTATGGTTTTTTATTTTTCTTGCATTCCTGTCCTAGTTTCATCTTTTAATTTCGAGGACAAAATTATTTTTAAAGAGGGTAGGCTTGTCACTACCCAATTCTAGAAAATAAGATTTTCTTTTTTTTATTTGGTAAATTGTGTATTGATCATAAATAATTATATTTATATTTAATTAGTTGATTGTATTATTTTTTATTGGTTGTTTTAGGGTTTTGGCTAATCTGGACCCATGTCAGACCCTAGAGGACCCATGTCAAATCCAACCAACACCCTTGTCAGACATATTTATTAGGTTGGAATAGTTTTTTTATTAATTAAATTGGAGAGTTTTGGATTCGTTAGAATGCATTTAGAAAATCCTAAACCTAAACGCTAGTTTGGATGCAATAGTGGAGGACATTTTAGTCATTGTGTTATGTTTACAAACCCTAACCCTATATTTTTACATGGCCGGCCCTTTCCCCCATTCCATTTCATTTTTTCTTCTTCATTTTTCTTCTTCCCTTCTCCTTCTTCACTTCTTTCCATATACTTTTCTTTATTTCAAGTAAGTTCTTCACTTCCCTCTTCCTTCACTTCCTTCATTTGTTTCCCTCTTTAATGTAAACCCTAACCCTTCACTTTCCTCTAACCTAGGTGTGTAGAGCCTAGACTTGGTGTAGAGGCTTGGCTTGGAGGCTTGGAGGCTTGAGAGTGGTAATTTCTAGGTTTTGGAGACTTTGGCCTTGGGGTTCCAACTCCCAAGAGGTAAACCCTAACTTTCCTCTTAGTGATTGCTTTAATATAGTGTAATTAGTAGTTTAGAACCTTTCTAGACCTTAGGGCTATCCATGGGAGGAAGTTAGAACTTGTTTTGTTGTGTTTGGAGACTTTGACATTAGGTTTTGTGTCAATTTTGGGTGAAATCCGAGATTGGCCCAATTTTGAGTGATGCCCTAGGTTAGACGGACCTAGGTAGACGTGCTTGGGTGTCTTGAGGGTAAGTACGTGTCCACATTCAGACACGTGAGATCGTATCGCGGAGTTTTAGGCGTTTCGGGCAATTTGGGGGGTTTTTTTGCAGTGGGTTCCACATGTATGTTGGATTTTGCCACGGACCTAGAATCGGAGAGTTAGCATTTTTTTTAAGATTTTAGAAATCGATTAGAACTCGTGGGTAAATTTTGGATCGATTCCGAGTAGGTTTGGTGTGCGTTTCACAAGGTATCGTGAGCCGCACACCAAGTGTTCATCAAAATGACCAAATGGCCATTTCGACTTAGTTTCTAGGTTTCGGGCTTGTGCGCGGGTTGGTTTAGCTTCGGGGAGTGTGTATTAGAGTTTTTGAGTTGTATTTTATATATATATATATATATATATATATGTGTGTGTGTGTGTGTGTGTGTGTGTGTGTGTATATGCATATGGGTGGTTGTACGTGTGGTTGTGTGTGAGTGTGTGGTTATATATATATATATATATATATATATGTGTGTGTGTGTGTGTGTGTGTGTGTGTGTTTATATATATATATATGTTTGTGTATGTATATATATATATATATATATATATATATATATATTTAAGTGTGTGCATATATATATGTGTGTCGAGGTGTGTGTGTAGAGTGAGTGAGTTAGAGAGGGAGGGAGAGATGAGAAAAGCAGAGCAGCAACAAATGGGGGCTGCAGCAGTAGCTGCAGGCATCAGCAACAGCAGCAGCAACAGCAGCATGGCAGCAGCAGCAGCAGCAGTAGCAGTAGCATTTTGCAGTGGCATCAGCGGTAGTAGCAATAGGAGCATCAGCAGCAATAGTAGTAGGTAGTAGCAGCAACAGAGATTAGAGTGTGAGAGGTAGATATGTATATATATATATATATATATATATATATATATATATATATATATATATATATATATAAGTATGTTTAGATGGGTAATAGATATATAGATATATGTATGTATGGTTATATATATAGATATGTATGTAGATATGCATATGTGTTAGATATATATATATATTTACCTAGATAGATAGCTAGATATATACATATAGGTATAGCTAGCTAGTTAGTTAGTGAGTTGAGATGGGTAGGTGAGGTATCTCGATACCTTGAGATATCAAGGTATCTCAATACCTTGAGATACTCAAGGTATTGGGTATCGGGGCGAGGTATTGGGCGTTTGCCTAGGATTGGGATTAGAGTTGGGTTTATATATATATATATATATATATATATATATATATATATATATATATATATATGCATGTTAGTATATGCATTAGTGGGTATATGCGGGGTGTATTGTCACGACCCGCACCAGGAATTTGGGCATGAGTCGTGGGTACGTCCAGCCTACGCCGCAGCATCGGCGGTAGAACGCTGTCTAGGTCTAAACATAATATCCTGTCAATAATCTCAACTCCGTACGGAGGACAATGATAATAATCCACAGTTCTATGATATACTCAATCACAAGCTAATAGAAATCATAGCACGATGAGAATAGAAAAGAGTTCTAATAAAACCAACCACAATAATCCAACTCAAATCCTGGGTCTAAATGACCTCACAAAGTCACAAAATAATAAATATATCTCAGTCTCAGTCTAAAACGATAATGCAGAAAAAGTAGTCTAAGAGCAGCCAGGTACGTTCTCCTCTAGGCTAGGCAACTCCTCTGGAGTTTCTGGAGTGAAATCACCCTCTAATCCTGGGCCGTAATGAGTGGGGCAAAGATCCTCCAGGTCCTCTGAAAAATGTTATCCAGTCAGGATTGGAGCGAAGCACAAGCACTAACAGCAGTTTCATTAAATTGACAAAATCTATAAACAGTGTAAGAGATACAAGATGGAAATAAATGCTAAAAATGAGAAGTACAGGAGAAATGAAATAGACAATAGAGCATCTAGCAATGAACAATAAACAGTGAATGCTAGAACAAGTAAATCTGAAAAAAGATAAAACATCTAGCTAAGTGTTTGAAATATTAGTTTATCATGTGATCGGCTTGGGACTAGATCAGGCTGGTTATATATGATTAGCTATGATTCTTGAAGGTCAGGCTAACCATATGGTTAGCTATAATGCATGATAATGGTCAGGCTAATCATATATAACAGCTATGAAGCATGATGATGGTCAGGCCGCACCCGACGTGAGAAGTGGGGTGAGCTATGATGCATGGTAAGTTTGGATATGATCACATAATCTACTAATAGTTCCCCATCCCCCAGCTAGCACGATGGATTCCAATCACGACTCCTCATGATGGGGATCTAGGGTGCTAAACCGTGTATCCATAGTGTCGGAATCAAGTATGTAATACACTACAATTTATAGAAGTAATCAACAATAAAAACTGTCAGAGAATGTACTCGCCTGTGGTCCTGAGCAAAATGTGAGGATCGATGTCCAAAGGGGGATCACAATGACCTATATAAGATAACAATGTTAAAATAATGTCCTTGATTGATAATTAGGTAAAAATGTAAGTAAGTGTTTTCTAGGTCTAACTAGGTCTGAATAGTAAATTCTTGGTAGTATCAGTCTACACCTAGGTTTCTAGGTTGATTTCCAGGCTATACTAGTTGATACTAGGTTGTGACTAAGTTTCTAGGTCCATCTCATGAGTATCTAGTTACTAGGTATCATATAGCTATAGAGACTATATAGTGACTCGTAATACTATATATATAACTTATAAATATACTTGTATTAAGCTATAACTAATATCTCACCTAGGACTTAATACCTACCCTATTACATTATACTAATACCTGGGTAGCACCCACCAGCTACCAACACTAGGCATCTTGATACACTATATGAACTTCTATAACACTAGTATATAAATACCATAACTATATTACCTATAAAATATAACTGACACTAACCAATTTATACCTTAACATATCTTATATCTTAACATTTACCCATATTCAACCCCAACTTGACCCAAATAACTGATACACCTCAGCTATCTAACATACTGAAATTAATTCCTACACACACAAAGGAAACTAGGTTCTATGAAACTCACACACACAAGTTCTGAACTGACACAGTACCCACTGATGTTCACACAGTTTGCTCACTGCTCACTGGTTTTTGGGATACTCACACATATACACAGTCCTCATAATCACTCACAGGCACTCTGTTATGTATCAGTGAATGATACACCCTCATCTATACTAAACTCCTACACTGGCACCCAGATATCTACTCACTGAACACACACACACAGTACACAACTGCTCTCTCTCCCTTCCTTCTCACATAGGCACAATTACTCACCCAATTCAATACCCTCATACCCATAGTCTACATACAGATCCTGAGACACAGATATAGATACACACCTACTGTCTAACTGACACACACAGCTACACAACACATAGGGACCTCACTGCACTCACACAGGTAATACACAGTTACTGATACCCCTAACACATCTACACAGTCACACAAGTTGCACACTCTGCTACACACTGAAATTACTGCTCACCCACACTACACATATAGAGGTACTCACACACACAGATAAATTGGAATACCCGATACCAAGGGATACACATAACACCCACACTCTAATTATCTATCACAGTGAACACTTCACCACACCTACTCAACCAATACTTATCTGAACACACACTACCCACATGGACAGATTCTGGGACAACTCTAAAATGGCTAACTGATACACATCCAGTTTGCTGATTTGCACAGAACCAACACAGCCACACTAGGACACTGCTACACACACTGCTATGGTTCTCCTAACTGATACACTACAACAACTAACCACTCATACTCCCTATTCACTGTCCAATACAGATGTTCACCCACTGTCAACTACTACTACCCACACAGTTTACACAGGTCTGGATACACATGGTTTCCCATCTCAGGCTCACTGATACATTCAGTTTGATACACTAGATACACTCACATATATATATCCCTACACTACTACCCAAGTCACTGACACAGTTCACTATCTGAACAAGGACACACACATACAATAACATTTCACACAGTTTGCACAACACAGGTACACACAGGCTGTTTCCCTCTCATATCCTCCTAACTCCTTCCTACCTGACCTCAGTACACCCAAGTACCCCTCTGTTCTAACTCACACACACACAAGTATCAATTCTTCTCACACCTATGACTGATACACATGCCACACAGGTACTCACAAATCCATCTCCAAATACTGAGACATACACGGGGATTCTAATGCACACAGGATACACACAGCACTCTCAACTCACCCTGCACACAGGTACCCACAACCCACAGTGCACAAACCCGACTACACACACAGATTTTTCCACCGTGTCTGACATTCCCAAGACACGGGGACACAAGATACACACTACAATAACACAAACATATTTAGGTATGTAGATTTATGTATCAAATTATGCAGAATTTAAAACACAAAGATAGGCAAAACCCCTAATAAACATTTCAACAAACACGAAGAGTGCAGAAAATCAGATTTACTCAAGAACCCATGAATCCTCAATTCAAAACCCTAAAAATCGAGTTCAACCTACACATGTAAGATGAAATCAGTCTCCCTACAATTACCTAGGGTTAGGGTTCCTGTTAATTGGGGAAAACCAAACAAAAATTCACCAAAACCCTAGATCTCCTAGGTGTTCATGTAGAATCCCTAAAATTTGAATTCTAAACCTTAGGGTGGGTTCCTAATGGGCATTAACATCTGAAAACAGAATTAAAAATGAATAAAAATAGGGTTTTACCTAGGGAGATGGCTTCTTCAATGGAGGTTCTTCTTCTCCAAGGCTTCCT
This sequence comes from Iris macrosiphon, assembly GCA_036927795.1. NCBI lineage: Eukaryota > Viridiplantae > Streptophyta > Magnoliopsida > Asparagales > Iridaceae > Iris > Iris macrosiphon. The sequence continues at coordinate 146,628,491 of JAYESA010000013.1, read as the reverse complement.
GACCCACGTTCCTTGCTTTCCTTGCTTTGGAGGAGGAAGATGGAAGCCCTAGGGTTAAATTTCGAAAATTTGGGGTGGGGAGATGGTTTCTCTTGATGGAGGCTAGGGTTTCTCTTTTCTACATGAAGGAAGAGAGGGTTCCCTTATATATTAAACCTAATTAGGGTTTCAATGCATTGTTTAGGTTAACCCTCTATGGTAGGTCATGTAAAACCTAATTGACTCAGGTTTTGGTCTGCTAGAGTTTGAGGGTTCACCCTAAAATTTGTATTCTAGGGTTTCACTAGAACTGGTTTACAATTAGGGTTGACTCACTAGGGTCTGTCCTAATGAGTTCTAGGGTTAGACCTAAAACTAAACATTACTAATAATAATATAATTAGTTACAAAACTCAGCAATTAATTAAATTCATAATTATTTTAAAAATAGTTAAATTACACAAATGCCCTTATATGGAAAGGTGGTAGTGACAAGTCTACCCTCCTAAAAGAAATTTCGTCCTCGAAATTGGACTGAACTAGAACAAGAATAAATCAGAAAGGAAATATACCTCAAGTCTAGAAGAGATACGGGTATTGCTCGCACATTTCGTCCTCTCTGCGGTCCAAGATCTCTACGGGCTGCTCGGGGTAGCTGAGCGTCGGACCAACCTCAATCTCCGAGTGATCAAGTACGTGACTAGGGTCGGCCACGTACCGTCTCAGCTGCGACACGTGGAACACATCATGCACTCCTTCTAATGCAGGCGGCAAGTCTAATCTATACGCCACTGCACCTACCCTTGCAAGAATACCGAAGGGTCCGATGTAGCGTGGGCTAAGCTTCCCGCCTCTACCAAAACGAATTGTGCCACGCGTCGGAGAAATCCGTAGGAATACTAGATCGCCAACCTAAAACAAAACAGTCTCAACACGCAGTCTAAACAAACAAACACAAGCCAGAAAATAACAATCTATACCTGAAACTCAAGGGGTCTACGGTGGCTGTCGGCCCAATGCCGCTGTCTGTCCTGCGCCACTCGCAGTCTGTCTCTGATGAGTTTCACCTTTTCTGCTGCATCCACGACCATTTCTGGTCCTAGCAAGGCTCTCTCTCCAACGTCGTCCCACGATAGCGGTGTACGACACCTCCGTCCATAAAGAGCCTCGAATGGTGACATCTCGATGCTGGCCTGGTAGCTGTTGTTGTAAGCAAACTCCACCAGGTGCAGATGATCCTCCCAAGAACCTCTGAGATCTAGAACGCAAGTGCGTAACATATCCTCGAGAGTCTGAATAGTCCTTTCAGACTGCCCGTCTGTCTGGGGGTGATATGCGGTACTGAACTTGAGCTGAGTGCCCAAGCTAGCCTGCAGACTCCTCCAGAAGTGGGAAGTGAAACGACTATCCCGATTCGAGACAATGCTTACAGGAACTCCATGAATCCTAACAATCTGCCGCACGTACATCTCTGCGAACCTCTCTGTCGACGTACCCACCCTGAAAGGTAGGAAATGGGCTGATTTGGTCAACCTGTCCACGATGACCCAAATCGCGTCTTTCCCTCCTGGAGAACGTGGAAGCCCTGAAACGAAATCCATGGTCACGTGCTCCCATTTTCATTCTGGAATCGGTAAAGGTTGAAGCAAACCGCCTGGCCTCTGTCGGTCTGCCTTTACCTGCTGGCACACTAGACACCGGGATACGAAGCGTGCTACCTCGCGCTTCATTCCAAACCACCATACGTGCTCCCTCAAGTCTCGATACATCTTGTTGGCACCGGGATGCATCGAGTACTGAGAGCGGTGTGCCTCCTGCAAAACCTTCTCGCGCAGCTCCCCGTTCGGCATACACATCCTCGTGCCGTGCCGTAAGGAACCATTATCTGCGATAGTAAAGTCGTCCGACAATCCCATCTAAACCTGTGCCCTGATACTCCTCAGAGCCTCATCCTCGTACTGCGCAGCTCTGATCCTTTCCATCAGTTCGGACTGTATCTGCAATCCCCACATCTGAACCTCAGTACCGGGAACTAACACCTCAATCTCCAAACTTTCCAGATCAGCCAACAAATATCTATCTGTCGTCAAGTACATAGCCATCGGATACCTGCTCAAGGCATCGGCGACTACGTTGGCCTTCCCTGGGTGGTACTGCAATGAGATGTCAAAGTCCTTCATCAACTCTAACCACCTCCTCTGCCTCATGTTCAGCTCCTTCTGTGTGAATACATACTTCAAGCTCTTGTGGTCTGTGAAGATCTCCACACGCTCTCCGTACAGGTAATGTTTCTACAGCTTTAGAGTGAAGATAACTGCTGCCAACTCCAAATCGTGGGTGGGGTAGTTCTTTTCATGAGGGCGTAACTGCCTGGAAGCATAGGCAATTACCTTCCCGTGCTGCTGAAGAACACATCCCAGACCCTTCCCTGAAGCATCACTGTAGATGGTAAAACCACCTGTCCCTGCTGGCAACGTCAAAATTGGAGCTGTCGTCAACCTCTTCTTCAGCTCATCAAATACAGCCTGGCACTCCTTCGTCCACACAAAATCCACATCCTTCCTAGTCAGTCTGGTCATCGGCGCTGCAATCTTGGAGAAGTCTTGTACAAATCTCCTGTAGTATCCTGCTAGCCCGAGAAAACTCATGATCTCAGCTACCGAACTGGGGGTAGCCCACGACTCCACTGCTTCGATCTTCTTTGGGTTAACCGAGATTCTGTCATCCGACACCACATGCCCAAGAAATTCGACCTTGTCAAGGAAGAATTCACACTTAGAGAGTTTCCCGTACAGCTTCTCCCTCCTGAGAGTCTCTAAGACCAATCTCAGGTGCTCTTCGTGCTCCTCCGGTGTCTTGGAATACACAAGAATATCGTCGATGAACACCACCACGAACTTGTCAAGGTACTGGTGGAACACCTTGTTCATCAGGTTCATGAATACTGCCGGTGCATTGGTTAAACCAAATGGCATCACCATGAACTCAAACTGGCCGTATCTGGTCCGAAAAGCTGTCTTCGGCGTGTCTTCTTTCTTCACCTTCACCTGGTGATAGCCTGACCTCAAATCTATCTTTGAAAACACTCTCGCCCCGCTCAATTGATCGAAAAGATCATCTATCCTCGGCAGCGGGTACTTGTTCTTGATAGTGATATTGTTCAAAGCTCTATAATCAATGCACATGTGCACCGTGCCGTCCTTTTTCGGTACGAACAATACCGGAGCTCCCCATGGTGATGAACTAGATTTGATGAAGCCTTTGTCCTGCAGCTCCTCAACTTGCTTCTTCAGTTCTGCCAGCTCGCTGTTGTTGACTCTATAGACATGTTGTAAAATAGGCTCCGCTCCTGGAACCAAGTCTATAGAGAATTCAACATCTCTGTCTGGCGGCAAGCCTGGCAACTCTTCTGGAAATACATCCAGGAACTCCGCTATCAGAGGATGTGGCAACTCCTCTTCCCCTGCCCTGGCTCCGCAAAATGTGCCCCTGCTCTGTTCCGCTGCTCCTCTGACGACCTCAAACTCCGACTCTCCTGGTGGTCTAAACAATACTCTGCCTCCATAACAATCTATAGTAGCATGATGCCTACTCAACCAGTCCATTCCGAGTACAATGTTATACCCCAGAAGTGGCATGACGAGTAAGCTCACGCTCAACTCTCGGCCTCCTACTGACACTCTCCGATCCTTGCAGTAATCACGGACTAGTATAATACCTCCACCAGTCATGATCTTGCAAGTCCTAGCTAATGGTTCTGTATCTAAATGATGTCGAAGTGCATATGATATAGACACAAAACTATGGGAAGCACCAGAGTCGAATAAGGTAAATACGGGAATACAATCGAGAAGAACCGAACCTGTGATCAAGTCTCCTGCTGGCTCGATCTCCTCGACTGCCATGGCGTATGCTCGCCCCTGGGGTGCACCTCTCTGCTGCTGATGCTGGGCGAACTTCTGATGTTGCGGTGGAAGTGGTCCCCTCTGTTGTTGGCCTCCTGGTACGGTAGGTACCCTGTCTGATCCTCTCTGGGCGGCTGCTCCACCCTGACCTGGACGAAAGGTAGGACAATCCTTCAGCTGGTGTGTCGTCGATCCGCAGGATAGACATGAGCCCAATCTCTTCCTGCAGATATCTCTAGTATGTCCCATCTTCCCGCAGTACGCGCACTGGATGACGGGCTGGTTCTGTCTCTGTTGCTGCTGCTGGACCTGCCCTCGGGCTGGTGCCTGATGTTGCTGCTGAAAGGGTCTCTGCTGTTGCTGCTGAAAGTGTGGACGCTTGCCCGGTCCCGTACTACTGTTTGCTCCTCCGGAACCATCGCGTCCCCTCTTGGGCCTGAGGCCCAAGTCGTCCTCGGCTACTTGGGCATCCATCAATATGCCCTCGTAGGTAGCTGTACGACGTCCCGACGTGCGAGACTTGATCTCCCTTGTCAGCCCCTTTCTGAATTTCTGGGCCCTGTCCCCCGGATCTCTAATCATCGATGGCGCGAAGCGGCTCAGGCGGGAAAACTCCTCGGCATACTCGTCGACGGACGAGCTCCCCTGGGCTAAGTCATGGAACTGACTCTCCAAAGCTCCCAGGGCAACATTAGAAAAGAACTTCTCCTTGAAGAGCTCCTTGAAATCCTCCTAAGTGAGTTCCCTGCGCAAGAGCCTCGGCTCTGTGCGAAACCACGTCAGGGCAATGTCGAACATCTGGCTGCCAGCGGCCTCGATCTGGAGCGCCTCTGGAATCTGCGCCAAACGCAAGTTCCTCTCGATGTCCTCTAGCCAATCATCGGCGTAGAGTATCCCTTCTGTCCCCTTGAACTCCCGAGGCATCATCCTCTTGAAGTCCACAATGGTGCCCGGCCTCTGTTGTTGCTGACCAGGATGTTGCTGCTGCTGAGTGACTCTCTCCACAGCCTGGAGAGCCACTTGGTGAGCATTCTCCATGTTCACCCTCATCATCTCTGTCTGGGCCTGATGTGCCTCAGCCTGCACTCTCTTGGCCTCTGTCGACGTCCTCTGGGCATCGACCATGCCCTGAATCAAAGCGAACATCTGTGCTCCATCGACGGGCACACCTCCTGGATGCTGAACTGGTGGTGGTGGTGCCGTCGTAGCTGTGGGGACCCTCTGAATTGGTGGTGGAGGACCCCCGAATGCTGCAGACACTCCCACATGTATTGGAGATGTAGGAGGTGCTGCTGATGTCTGTCCGGCAGCGCGAGAGGTGGCAGATCTCTCTGAATCTGCTGCTCCGAGTCTCTGGGACCTTCTCGGCGGCATCCTGAAGACAGATCGAAAGATTCAATTAAAGCAATAGATACGATATCATCAAAGAAGGACAGTAAATTTCTAAAGGAAAATCATTAAGAGTAATGTCATAAGAATCAGAATTTCCTAATTGTGATTGAGCATATCCTCGGCCTAAATCCTATTTCCTAAAACAGGCTCGTAATAGTACAACTAAGTTGTCGCACTACCACGACATCGCACAACTCACGAAGCTAGACCTGCATGGGCCACCAATAAAACGTGTCACGACCCGCACCCGGAATTTGGGCATGAGTCGTGGGTACGTCCAGCCTACGCCGCAGCATCGGCGGTAGAACGCTGTCTAGGTCTAAACATAATATCCTGTCAATAATCTCAACTCCGTACGGAGGACAATGATAATAATCTACAGTTCTATGATATACTCAATCACAAGCTAATAGGAATCATAGCACGATGAGAATAGAAAAGAGTTCTAATAAAACCAACCACAATAATCCAACTCAAATCCTGGGTCTAAATGACCTCACAAAGTCACAAAATAATAAATACATCTCAGTCTCAGTCTAAAACGATAATGCAGAAAAAGTAGTCTAAGAGCAGCCAGGTACGTTCTCCTCTAGGCTAGGCAACTCCTCTGGAGTTTCTGGAGTGAAATCACCCTCTAATCCTGGGCCGTAATGAGTGGGGCAAAGATCCTCCAGGTCCTCTGAAAAATATTATCCAGTCAGGATTGGAGCGAAGCACAAGCACTAACAGCAGTTTCATTAAATTGACAAAATCTATAAACAGTGTAAGAGATACAAGATGGAAATAAATGCTGAAAATGAGAAGTACAGGAGAAATGAAATAGGCAATAGAGCATCTAGCAATGAACAATAAACAGTGAATGCTAGAACAAGTAAATCTGAAAAAAGATAAAACATCTAGCTAAGTGTTTGAAATATTAGTTTATCATGTGATCGGCTTGGGACTAGATCAGGCTGGTTATATATGATTAGCTATGATTCTTGAAGGTCAGGCTAACCATATGGTTAGCTATGATGCATGATAATGGTCAGGCTAATCATATATAACAGCTATGAAGCATGATGATGGTCAGGCCGCACCCGACGTGAGAAGTGGGGTGAGCTATGATGCATGGTAAGTTTGGATATGATCACATAATCTACTAATAGTTCCCCATCCCCCAGCTAGCACGATGGATTCCAATCACGACTCCTCATGATGGGGATCTAGGGTGCTAACCCGTGTATCCATAGTGTCGGAATCAAGTATGTAATACACTACAATTTATAGAAGTAATCAACAATGAAAACTGTCAGAGAATGTACTCGCCTGTGGTCCTGAGCAAAATATGAGGATCGATGTCCAAAGGGGGATCACAATGACCTATATAAGATAACAATGTTAAAATAATGTCCTTGATTGATAATTAGGTAAAAATGTAAGTAAGTGTTTTCTAGGTCTAACTAGGTCTGAATAGTAAATTCTTGGTAGTATCAGTCTACACCTAGGTTTCTAGGTTGATTTCCAGGCTATACTAGTTGATACTAGGTTTTGACTAAGTTTCTAGGTCCATCTCATGAGTATCTAGTTACTAGGTATCATATAGCTATAGAGACTATATAGTGACTCGTAATACTATATATATAACTTATAAATATACTTGTATTAAGCTATAACTAATATCTCACCTAGGACTTAATACCTACCCTATTACATTATACTAATACCTGGGTAGCACCCACCAGCTACCTACACTAGGCATCTTGATACACTATATGAACTTCTATAACACTAGTATATAAATACCATAACTATATTACCTATAAAATATTACTGACACTAACCAATTTATACCTTAACATATCTTATATCTTAACATTTACCCATATTCAACCCCAACTTGACCCAAATAACTGATACACCTCAGCTATCTAACATACTGAGATTAATTCCTACACACACACAGGAAACTAGGTTCTATGAAACTCACACACACAAGTTCTGAACTGACACAGTACCCACTGATGTTCACACAGTTTGCTCACTGCTCACTGGTTTTTGGGATACTCACACATGTACACAGTCCTCACAATCACTCACAGGCATTCTGTTATGTATCAGTGAATGATACACCCTCATCTATACTAAACTCCTACACTGGCACCCAGATATCTACTCACTGAACACACACACACAGTACACAACTGCTCTCTCTCCCTTCCTTCTCACATAGGCACAATTACTCACCCAATTCAATACCCTCATACCCATAGTCTACATACAGATCCTGAGACACAGATATAGATACACACCTACTGTCTAACTGACACACACAGCTACACAACACATAGGGACCTCACTGCACTCACACAGGTAATACACAGTTACTAATACCCCTAACACATCTACACAGTCACACAAGTTGCACACTCTGCTACACACTGAAATTACTGCTCACCCATACTACACATATAGAGGTACTCACACACACAGATAAATTGGAATACCCGATACCAAGGGATACACATAACACCCACACTCTAATTATCTATCACAGTGAACACTTCACCACACCTACTCAACCAATACTTATCTGAACACACACTACCCACATGGACAGATTCTGGGACAACTCTAAAATGGCTAACTGATACACATCCAGTTTGCTGATTTGCACAGAACCAACACAGCCACACTAGGACACTGCTACACACACTGCTATGGTTCTCCTAACTGATACACTACAACAACTAACCACTCATACTCCCTATTCACTGCCCAATGCAGATGTTCACCCACTGTCAACTACTACTACCCACACAGTTTACACAGGTCTGGATACACATGGTTTCCCATCTCAGGCTCACTGATACATTCAGTTTGATACACTAGATACACTCACATATATATATATCCCTACACTACTACCCAAGTCACTGACACAGTTCACTATCTGAACAAGGACACACACATACAATAACATTTCACACAGTTTGCACAACACAGGTACACACAGGCTGTTTCCCTCTCATATCCTCCTAACTCCTTCCTACCTGACCTCAGTACACCCAAGTACCCCTCTGTTCTAACTCACACACACACAAGTATCAATTCTTCTCACACCTATGACTGATACACATGCCACACAGGTACTCACAAATCCATCTCCAAATACTGAGACATACACGGGGATTCTAATGCACACAGGATACACACAGCACTCTCAACTCACCCTGCACACAGGTACCCACAACCCACAGTGCACAAACCCGACTACACACACAGATTTTTCCACCGTGTCTGACATTCCCAAGACACGGGGACACAAGATACACACTACAATAACACAAACATATTTAGGTATGTAGATTTATGTATCAAATTATGCAGAATTTAAAACACAAAGATAGGCAAAACCCCTAATAAATATTTCAACAAAAACGAAGAGTGCAGAAAATCAGATTTACTCAAGAACCCATGAATCCTTAATTCAAAACCCTAAAAATCGAGTTCAACCTACACATGTAAGATGAAATCAGTCTCCCTACAATTACCTAGGGTTAGGGTTCCTGTTAATTGGGGAAAACCAAACGAAAATTCACCAAAACCCTAGATCTCCTAGGTGTTCATGTAGAATCCCTAAAATTCGAATTCTAAACCTTAGGGTGGGTTCCTAATGGGCATTAACATCTGAAAACAGAATTAAAAATGAATAAAAATAGGGTTTTACCTAGGGAGATGGCTTCTTCAATGGAGGTTCTTCTTCTCCAAGGCTTCCTGACCCACGTTCCTTGCTTTCCTTGCTTTGGAGGAGGAAGATGGAAGCCCTAGGGTTAAATTTCGAAAATTTGGGGTGGGGAGATGGTTTCTCTTGATGGAGGCTAGGTTTCTCTTTTCTACATGAAGGAAGAGAGGGTTCCCTTATATATTAAACCTAATTAGGGTTTCAATGCATTGTTTAGGTTAACCCTCTATGGTAGGTCATGTAAAACCTAATTGACTCAGGTTTTGGTCTGCTAGAGTTTGAGGGTTCACCCTAAAATTTGTATTCTAGGGTTTCACTAGAACTGGTTTACAATTAGGGTTGACTCACTAGGGTCTGTCCTAATGAGTTCTAGGGTTAGACCTAAAACTAAACATTACTAATAATAATATAATTAGTTACAAAACTCAGCAATTAATTAAATTCATAATTATTTTAAAAATAGTTAAATTACACAAATGCCCTTATATGGAAAGGTGGTAGTGACATGTATAGCTTAGGTTGAGGTATCGGATACCGAGGGTATCCCGGTATCTCAAGGAGGCGAGTTTGAGGGTTTACTAGCTTAACGAGCTAGTTTTGACCTAGAATTTTAGGGGAACCCTAGTTTGACCTAGAGTTGACCATAATTGCCCCGGTTGACCGCCAAAGTCAAAGTTTGACCTAGTTTTGGCCCAGAGTTGACTTTTTGGACCCCGTGTTGACTTTTTGACCCAGATTTCACCGGTTTGACCCGTTCGACCTTGAACATCCCTAGAAGCTTGTTTTTAGTTATTTTATATCAGTTTAACTCTTTAGAACCTTGTTTAACCTTGCTTTTCGTAATAGGTCTTTGTGACGCCAGTCCGGATCTCGATCCTCACTAGTTGCTCAAGACGTTAGACGAGTACTTACCTTTGATTGTTTCCATTTCATGATAGCGTATATATCACCTATTCTAGAACTGTAATACTTAATTCTGACATATTATTTTACGAGCTGGTACTAATTGGATCATGTCATGAGATGTTATCCCCCCTTACCGTGTTCAGCGGGTACTCTATCACGTGTATTTCATCATGTGCTTCGGGTATTGATTATCATGTGCTATCATGTGCTTCGTGTGCTCTCGCCTTCATGTGTGCGAGTTATTTATCATGTACGTAGCGTGTCGTGGTTGGATCCAAGAGTATTAGTGGGGGAGGGGAGTAGAAGTTGGTTATGTGATCAAATCCAAACAGTATTCATGTGTATGTCAGTTATACAACTCACGCATAACGGAGTTATCATAGATTAAATCATGTACAACCTAAGCCGATCACATAACAAACTTGTGCTCAAGGCACTTAGCTAGTATTCCTATTTTCTCATATGCAGTTACTTCTCTACTACTTGTATTGTTCCCCAGTTTTATATTACAGTTACTTCATCAGTTTCACCATGTATTTACTTTCCTGTGCGTCTTGTATTATTTTTTATTGCTAGTCATATACACCTTACCATATATTTGGAGTTGCTTTCAGAGTTATGTACTTCACTCCAATCCTGACTGGATATATTTTTCAGAGGATCCTGAGGATTTTTGTTTGACCTACTACGGGCCAGGTGTCGACGAGTGTTGAGACCCTGAGATTGAGGAGGAGCCCATCCCAGCTAAGGAGACGCCGCTAGCGCCCTAGTATAGCTAGGTGGGTTTCACTGGGTTATTTTTAGTTGGTATTTTTGATGACTGTATTATTATTATTATTATTATTATGCTACTGTATGATTTTGTAGACTCTTAGACTTGGACTGTATATTTTAGATATTGTACTTGCTCTCTCTTTGGTTCTTTGTTTCTTTGTTGATATCTTATCGTGCTTTACTCTTCCCTTAGTTATTGTGATTGAGTTTATATATATCATATTGTTGCCCTCCTTTTGGAGAGGTTATCTTGACAGGTTATTATGAGTTATAGATAGTTGTGACCTAGAACGGACCTAGACAGCGTTTTACCACCGGTTCTGCGGCATAGGCTGGACGTACCTACGACTCATGTCCAATTTTTTGGTTGCGGGTCATGACATCTCTGCTGCTACAAGTACTAGTTAATGGACATTTTCTATCCCCTGCCTTATCGCATCTGACTGGCGGTGTTGAGCCTCCACCTGGGCCCTCTAGGCCTCCATCATCTCCAAAAATGGTACAAACATTTGTGCGACATCGACTTGTACTGGGGGTGGTGGAAGCTTCTCTAAAACTGCGGGCATAGTCCTCTGAACTGGAGGTAGAGCACCCCTAAAAGCTGCTGCTGAAACCTCCACCTGGACTGATGAGACAACCCTCTGAGCTGGAGGAGGTGGAGTAGCTGATGTCTGCTTCAAAGGTGACGAAGTAACTAACCTCGCTGAAACTACTCCAGAGCGCTGGGATCTGGTCTTCGGTGTCATTCTGAAGACATATTCAAAACAAAAAAATCAATATTGCGCAAGATACGATAGCATCAAGGAATGATAGTAATATTTCAAAGAAAGCAATTATTCAGAGTGATAAAGATAATAAATTCAGTAGATTGGAAATATTCCTAGTTGTGATTGAGTATCCTCTCATCCCATATCCCTAGTCCTATATCATATAGTAGGCTTGTAGTAATAATCCAAGTCTGAGCACTACAACCTGGACCTGCATGGGACACCACAAAAATGTGTCATGACCCGCACGCGGTGTAGAGGCATGAGTATTTGGTTACATCCAGCCCTCGCCACATCGTTAGTGGTAGAACGCTGTCTATGTCAACAATACTACCTAAACCTCCCACACAGTATATATAAGGTACCTTTCAAGATATCTCAACTCCCAAATGGAGGATAATACGATAATATGATAATGGTAATCAATACTCAATCACAATAATAAACTAGAGAAAGATATGACACGATATAGAATCGAAGGAATGAAATACAGAGTAACAATATAATCCATGTCCAGTCCAATAGTCTAATCACAACTCAATAATCTCAAATATAATACATGCCATAATGTCTAAAATGAGACACATACAATATCATAAATGAACTAGCTAAGTCTCCTCGACTGCTGGTACTATCTCGACAGGCTTTACGGGTACTATCTTAACTGGCTCTCCATCCTGTAGCCCGTAGTGCGTAGGACACCAGTCCTTTAATGAATTATCTGAAAAATATATCCAGTCAGGATTGGAATAAAATATAACCCAATAGCAGTTCCATTAATTGATAGAAACTATAAGACAACAATAGCAATAAAAATAAATTATGGAAGTAAATAAACTAGTAAATATCACAAGAAGGAGTATGATGGTAAGTAATGGAAATAAACTGAGAGCAATATGGTGAAGAGCATCACTGAAATAAAATAGTAAATAAGTACCTTAAAATATTAGTAAGGTAATGCGATCTGTTTGGGCCTAACACGGACTATATATAGAAGGGGAGCTAGCGTGACCACACGTGAGTTGCATGATCTGCTAGCTATCATGGGATACACTAAATTATGGGCTATAAGGTATGCTCACATATCCATTAATACTTCCCCAACCCCCGACTAGTACACGGATCCAAATCATGACACGTTATAACATGTATATCATAATACACGGTCTATAATATCATGCACTATGATCACGATCTATATAATCATGAAGATATCACAGTAATCATTGAGTAATCATAAAATACGATACGACGATCACTGAATAA